>JAVTVY010027360.1:0-11364 GCA_036873755.1 Hanleya hanleyi | reverse complement strand
AGGGTCTTGAGGGGTAAGCCTAAATGGCGAAAATTTCAAACTGTAACTCAACACACATATTTCATGAAAATGTAAATGAATACAGGCAAAGTGAATTATCCCATTGTTTTCTACAATGAACTACACTTATACTAGTATTATTTAATACTAAATTACTGCCCAAACACGTTTTCTAATGATAATGAGTTAGTCCCACAAAATCACTCAACATGCGCCTCTCAAAATCTATGGTTTAGCAGACAACATATCTTGAGCAGGAAAGTAGTGCCGCTGGAAAATTAACGAAAACACGCATAAAATTAAATAAATGGAAATGTAACTTAAACATATCAGACCTGCAACTATACGCGAACATTAAAAACACAGAAACCTGGACACTCTAAAGAAGAAAGTTTCAGATCTCTTTCTTGTCGTGTAAGAACTCTATCTTTTCCTGTGTTAGCAAGACACAGAGCCGGTGCTCAAGTTTTTCCTCACTATAAGACAGGACCATTAGTCCCTCCGGGACTAAATCTCCCCGTAAAAACTGGCAGAACTGAGTGGGATCTCCAGAAATGTGTGCCTATAACAGTGCTTGGAGTGTGTATCAGGGTACAGGATGGCAGACTACGTCATATTTTGCGTGAAAGGCAAAAGATCATATTCTGTGTTGAACAGACGGAATTCGGTGAGATCGGAGTATCGTCCCTGGGCAGTGTGTATCGTCAGATAGATGACTCTTAATGATAATCCATATGTATTACTCTCTGAAACTTGAATGAAGTTCACTCATGTTTGAGTGAAAATTAATCACTCTCAATTTAATAATTCACTCAAATATGAGATGTATTTACTCAAAGTTGAGGGAAATTAACTATATGGGATCAATTTCCACTCTACTTGACTGAAATAGTTTTTAGAGAGTACGTGTGGACGCCCATTTCTGTAACGTGGCGGCTTTTGATACACGTGGCGGCTTTTGGTACACCGTCACTTACAGGCTTATTAAAATATTCTGTTCAATTATCATCAGCGTCCGCCCAATATTTTGTCGTCGCCATGAACATGTCTAACACACATTTTTATTCAACCTATACGACCAGCACGAAGTCATTCCCGGTTCACAAGACGATGAAGTCCGTTGACCATTGGTCTCAATTAGTATCATTTTACATGAAAAAAAAATCAATTATTGGCCTGTTTCCGGGCTTATATTTTGTAATAAAAGGCGTTAATTTTCAAGGCGTTAAAGTGTGATACGAACACGTTCGTGGTATTATTGGAGCAAAAATCATGATTGAGTCTCACTAACATCATCACCGCCAACGGTCATCATATTAACACTCGTATCTGGGTATCGTTGATACTTATACCTGGGTACAACTATGTGACGTTTGACCTATTTGCCTTTTATTTCAGCTGGCTTTAGTAATGTTCTGATAACTTTATAAGCCAGCTGACACTTTCTCCAGGTTTAATTTTCGAGCCGTCTGTGTCCTAGTTTGGATTACTGCTTCCTACGACCGTCTTGTACTTACTAGACGAGATTCTCCTGTGGAAACGTTGACAAACTCAGGTAGGATAGCTTTAGTCGCTGCGATTCCAATTAACTCAGCCAAGCATCCTGAAGACATGGGCATTAACTCCTCGATTTCATAGTTCGAAGACGCGAACATATGACGTGTAACTATATAGGAACCTTGCCGATGTCCATCTTGTTTGCCAATCCCTATGTTGCACCTGTTAAAGTTGAGCATTTCCAGTTTCAGACCTCGTGAGTTAAAGTTGTGATTTCATTTCGCGATTGTCGATAGCATGTCCTATCACGAGAACGGAAGGCCGCCAAGGGGCTTATAGAAAATATGAGCAATTCAGGCGTCTAGTCCGACGTTCAATATTCAGCTGTCGTCCATTACAGAATTGCCGCGTCCGTAATCCACAGACTTAATTCATATCACAGCATTAGCACCAAATTCAGAAAAAGGCAATCATACATAAACATAGGCTAGTTTTTCGAAAGAGAGAAGCGGTCTACAGTCTTTAATGATGCCGCTGTGGAGGCTTAGAATGTCCGGTGGCTACGGGTATCCGGTGCTAGAACATTCTTCTACACCTTAACGATAAGTGTCCGTCCTTAGTTTCTATAGAAAAGAGACACTTATTCTAACCTTCTGTGTTGTGCGTGTCGTGTGCAAATACATGTTGTAAATAGGGTAAACTTTCACATAGCAACAGGTTTTGCAAGAATACAAAATACTGCCTCGTGAAACAGCTCATCACGGTTGAGGGAGAGTGCGTTTACCTCCCCCCGCAATAACACAGTAACATTCTTTCCGTGATACACTGAATGAGCGCAAAGGCACTCGATATCTGAACCATTCCATTTCCAGCTCTAAACTGCCCGCTTGTCTGTATGAGAAAAGATATATAATATAACTTCGTTCTTCTTAGCCCTTCGCCCACAAATGCAGACAAACGCGAGCCTGCTCGTGTTGGAAATGTCACTGCCCGGTACTGTATCAATGTCAAGCACGTGACATGTAGGTCAACTTCTATACACGCTGGGGAATACCACCTCCAGCTCATTAGTTCTCATATTTCTGTGGTTAATCTTGGGCAAGAAATATGTCAATAAAAAATCAATAAAATATTTTATTTCTCTGCACTGAAAGAATCACTGAGTTGTTTTGCACGATATATTTTTATGGCAAGCCAGGCAACACTGCTTGTATTTGCGGCGGGGGTAAAATGTACCAGCCGCGCTCAGAGAGAATCAGTTTTGCGCATTTGTTGATTATTTCTACATTCAAATATATCTCCTGGTTAGAATTGGATTCAAAACCTTCGTATCGGCATTTGTTGTGTAATAATTTACCGCTGGGACGTCTTTCATCCCTCGTCAATGAAACTCGGGATGAAAGACGTCCCAGCGGTAAATTATTACACAACAAATACCTCTATGTCGGTTGTGAACCCTTAAGCCAGGACCTTCTTAATTATAGTCTTCACACCGGCAAGACATCATGACGTCCCAAAAATATCAAATCCGAATCGCTGATCAGTATTCATAATCCATTTGACAAGAAAGAAATATTTCGACATCAAAATGCCATACCTTTTACTGTCATGATATATCTATCTCTTCACAGGTACCTTTATTCAACAATAGAGGGGGAGAGTGTAACTGTGCATAATGACTACCCGGCTCGGTGTAATCGCCTTCCTATTTGCCTGTGTCGTGTGCCTGAGGTGTACTGGGTTCGTTCTGGATGACAACTGTCCTTTTGGCTCTCCGTGTACCTGCTCTGGATCATTCATCCTTTGTCGTGAATTGGGACTGACGATGATTCCAACTGTGATCAGACCCCCGTTCAGGACCTATGCTGGATTAGATCTTAGAAACAATAACATTTCGTTCGTCCAGGCAGCCGCTTTCCGGGGCCTCTCAGTGGATACAATTGACATGTCGACAAACCCAATAACCAGCATGGATGGTGATGCCTTCTTTGGCTTGAATACGACCTGGCTGATATTGAATAACATGTCCGCTCTAACACGGCTCCCGGAATCGGCTGGTCAGCTCAGTCTGGACAGTCTTGATCTGCGTCATACTGGAATAACAGAACTACAAGAGGACTTGCTGATGGGCATTGGAGACACTCTGAAACGCCTCAATATAGGCTTCATCAACATCACCGCCTGGCCCAGCAGCTTACGACACGCAATTGAGCTAGAAACACTCACCGCAGATGGAAACGTGTTCGCATCAATACCTGACGACGCTTTCGAGGCATTCAACGGAAGTCTGAGAGTACTAGATTTAAGTCACTGTGGCATAATGGAACTACCTAAAGCAGCTCTGAAAAGTTTGAATAGCTTGGAGGAATTACGACTTGATGGAAACCCTTTTGTCAGTATTCCAGACGATAGCTTCGACAGTTTCAAAACCTCACTCATCAAACTGTTCTTGGACGGAACTGGACTGACGGTGGTGCCACCTGCAGTGAGACGACTTAGTGCCATTCGAGAGCTCTCGTTCTGTGCAGGGGCGATTACTGGTTTACCAAATGATTCCTTCGTTGGTCTGAACTCAACACTGCGAAAATTGAATCTTAACGGCTGCCATTTGAGCACGGTTCCCCATGCCATCAAAGTTCTTAATGGTCTCAATGTTCTTGACATTGCAAGCAGCGGTCTGGAACGTTTGAACGATGATGATTTCGACGGGTTGTCCAACTTGTACGTGTTATGGATGGGTCACAATAGAGTTTCCGCTCTACCTGCCGGCTACTTCAATGGGTTATCATCGCTCAGAACGCTTGGAGTAAAAGACTGTGGCTTTTCGTCTTTCCCATCGGCGTTGAATCGACTGCATCTTCTTGAAACGCTCCTTATAAGCGATAACAATATCACGGCGATTCCTGATCACGCTATGACCGGACTGATATCTCTAAGAGTCCTGATTCTGAACGGAAACCCCCTAAAATCCATAGCCGCTCATGCCTTTGATGGGGCACGAAGTCTTTACATTGTCAACTTAATTGGAGCAAAGCTGGCAGAGGTGCCCAAGGCAGTCCTGAATCACCCAAATCTTCACTCATTAGACCTACAGAGGAATCCCATCCAGTGCACGTGCGATAACCTTCTATGGCTCTTAGGCATGAACTCACAAGGCTCGCATCTTCATTTGCTTGTCAAGGGCGATTGTGTGAACGTTAACATGGACATCCAGCATTATATAAACATTGATCTGCATCGGTGTTCTGTAGTACCAGTAGGTTAACATGGGCTAACTATTTCCAGGGATGCTTTGCCTGTATGGTCCTGATTATCAGCGTTACTTCATGATGATAAATCTTTTCTTGTCAGATCTGAGTTTCGATTTTCTATATCTTGATGTTTGAAAATTACGCATTTTCTGATTTGGTTACCCTACCAAATCTGAACGATTTTGGGCATCCAGCGACCTTCTTGCGCTGGATTGCGGCATGGGCATGTATTCGTTTCTCATGAGTCGAAAGTTCCCATATTTCATTGGAGACATACACTCTATACTAGAATATGTTATCAATAAATAAGTCGTGACGAAATAAGTGGTGACATCAGTTTGAAAAAGGCCCGAATGATATGAAGAAACATAAATTTGTAGGCAAAGGAAATTCGAAAAATTGTACGAAAGAAAAACGAAAACTAAACTTTGGGTGAACATTCCAAAATTCCTTATGATCCTCTGCACCAAGAGCTACCATCTGGGCACCAAGGTAGATCCGCGATATATCTAAAGGTTTATGTCGTTTGTCTATATGCGTCATAAACTTCAGCAAACTTTAGATTTATCGCGGATCTACCCTGCTGCCTATATTGACTAGAAGTATGCAAATATGCTAAATCAATATGAGGAGACATGCAGATAGAAAATCTCAACTCTTCACTTCTTCGTTCTGGATTTACAAAAAAAAGTGTACTGCTTGAAACTCTCATTAATCGGCTTAGGGAGTGTTTGAATATCATGTGAGTTACACCTCCATGGTGTTCAAATGAACAAGCACAATCAAAGCGTGACTGAGATACATACTCTCGGAAACGACTTGGAAATTCATCTGGCTAAAGAATAATGACCCGTGGTTAGGATGTATGCAAAGAACATCACCATGTCATGCTGACACCATGCAAACCTGTTGACCGTTTGTCGCAATTGCGACAATTGTGTCATTAGTATTTGCTACACCTATTCTCTATGTAGGAAACCTTCTTTTGTTTTATTATTTCTATTCCATGCACTTTTGTAATTGGTGGTACCGGTCACACGAAATAGAACTTTCGATTATTGAGGGGGGAATTCGTGTATGGACGATGCCTGAATATTGAATGTCAGACCTGACGCTTGTTAGGATATGGTCAGCAATTTGCGCGCGCATAACAGCACCTGCAGAGTACAGTATATTCAACGAATAACTAGTTGGTGACAATAGTTTAGCGCTTTGACAGCAAGGCTATTCCTTCCCATTCACTAAACATTAATGTAACGATCTTTTTTGTTGTAGCCCTATTCAACGTCAACGTGAAGGACATACATCCAACTTCATTTGACGGGGTTGAAACTATCAGTAATTTTGATAAAACATCGTAAAATGACCTTCATAAAGTGGAGAAGCGGGTTCTTTCGTGTTGCTTTTGCCATAAAAGAACGATTTCATGATGTTAAATTCTAATTTTTCGAAAAGTTATATTCCCGAATGGCTTGGATCTCCCGCTTGGTTACTTGTATCTGCGTCTGGAGAAAATCTTTATGGCTTTAACCGCACAAATTTATATGAATTTCACGACCGATGTGATGGTTAAGAATGTCCTGGGGATTAGTGTCCCTTCTCATATCATTCTCTTTAGGGATCAATGTCCGTCCTTAGAAATAAATGTGGAGAAAACTGTTCTATCTGGGTTAGAGGATGGGAGCCGGACACATTTATCCAGCGGGCATTCTTAGCCTCCACATCGGAACATCATGATATCATGCTGATTCCATTGGACTGAAGTGATATGCAAGAGGTGGGAAAACTTGACGACGTCTGGCGACTAAAAAGCAATCATATGACTCCACAGAAAAGCTGCCCTCGGCACCTAACATTCAGACTCGATAATACGGTGGATTCTCGGACGTAGTCTTAGTATCTCACCGCGCTTTTATTGTAAATGTTCATGTAGAGACTGAAGTATCTACTAGGCCCATAGCACCGGCTTAAGCGAAATTAGATACGCTAGCTCGGGGGCTGTGACGACAGATCAGCTCAAACACATAACTCATCTGATCTTAATGGATGAGCATGAAGGACGTCTGATGGAGTAAACGCCTCAACATGAGGTAATACATTGGAGCGAGATACAAAAAGCACAGGCATTTGATAAGGGTCAGTATAAGATGGATATCTCAGTAATATCCTAATTATCCGCGGTAGTTATGTATCTACATATGTGGACCCCACCAACTAAGGTCGCAGACAAGGTACCGTACTGTCCATTACAACCCGAATTTAGATAGAAATTTCCAAGGGAAAAGTCACAGTTCATACTTTGCACATATCTTTTATCCAATAAATGATGTTTGTTGAACACACCTGCTGCATTGATTTTAATTATTTACTGCAACAAAAAGATGTATTTCATGTAACTCGACAAATATGGTTGAAACAATTTTCTTAACAACGTTAACCGAACATGAGGAGATACACGGCATTTGATAGGCCAATATCGCTGTCTCTGTAGAAGTCAAGATTTCCGCATTCCATGGAATTTGTGATGACTAGCAACCAGTGCATTGATCAATCAAAAGACTCGTCCTTGTTACGTTTCGGGAAACGTTGTTAAGAGAATTTCAAACAAGATGGCGAGTGATTTACCTTCACTCCGTGTTAGAAGAATGGGGTATAGATAACATTATGACAATAGTGAGTATATAAAGTTTTATTTGTTACTACACCGACACAAAGCTCAATTGTGATTCATTTATCAATGAATAACTAACTGTGGGCCAGAGATCATCCATCCATACTGACTCCATGTTACTAGTATGGGGTATACCAGCATGAGAAGGGCGAGTACACTACACATACATATCATTCTAATCATTGCAAAGACAATTTGGTGACTGATGACAACCCATCCATTACTGACCCTTATCAAATGCCTGTGAAAAAAAGTGGGAAAATTGACGTCGTCTTCCTGGCGATTAAAAATCAACCATATGACTCTACAGGAAAGCTTCCCGCGGCACCTCACATTCAGACCCGGTGGAATCTCGGACGTTTTCTTAGTATCTCAGCCGCGCTTTTATTGCAGCTGTTCATCTGGAGACTATGAAATATTCACACAGCCCCAGAGACTGTTGACTGTTTCTTCTTCTAGGGAAACTAGTTGCTGTAATGCCTGATTGTAAACATATGAAAATCGACCAGAGCCATGCCGAGTTCCATAGGCAATACTCGACTGTTCTGTAGGTACCGTAATATAGGACCAAAGCCAGTTCCGGTTCTTATTTATCTTCATATATTTACATGGAGGAATAGAAGATATTTCTACCCTTAACACGGCGAAATTGCACAAATGCATTATTTCGCGGCCATGTTATTCGAGAATCATAAGACGTTCACAATGTCTTGCAATTATTGTGAATATACAACAAAATGCTGTTTATGCCGATTATACGTAATGTGTCATTTTGGCCACTTCGATCACACCTCAGGGACGGTCAGATGCCGCCTAAAACGCACAGCATCCTTTATGTTGAATTACGCAAATTTCTCATAACAGTCTACAAATTTTAAGGCGTGTTTTCTTGAAACAACAACAACAGAGAGAAGGGCAAATTCAAGACTAATCAAGACTTGTGATATAAATAGATAAGTAATTGAGACATGGACACAGTGGACAATCATCAGTTCATATACAGGTATAATTGAGACATGGACACAGTGGGCAATCATTAGACATGGACACAGTGGACAATCATCAGTCCATATACAGGGATTTTCTTCATATGTAATATGAATATGCGTCTTCGCAAAGTCTGAAATTAAATGCAGTTTTTGAAAATTCCTGAATTCCTGAATCAGTCCATATACAGGTATTTTCCTTCATATGGAATATGAATATGCGTCTTCGCAAAGTCTGAAATTAAATAATTTTTTTCAAAATTCCTGGAATCCTATGAACTTTACCGATTCAATTATTCGCTGTAACAAAATCTGGAGCAATTATAGTTGAATCTGCGATACCCATAGTAAAAGATTTCGCAAATATATAGTTTTGTAAATTTGTTGTCTCAAAACATGAGACGCGGATGTAATTGGTCGCAAGCATGCCTCTGTGAAAGTACTACTTCGACCCGTGGGAGATCAGCCTCTTTGGCTGAACCGGCCATCAAATTAATAATTTAAATTTTAAGTTTATTATTATTATTACTACTTGGACACGACTTTAAGTTGGGTTAACGCTGACATCGTTGGAAAACTGAAGTCACTGTCAATAAGCGTTTTATTTGACCGGAAAAAGTATATTCTCTAAACAGATTAATCACAACTCATTAATCAAATACGTGCCAAAATATCCACCGATCTAAAGCTCTAAAGATGTTCAACATCTTGTGAAACGTCATTTACGACGTGAAGATGAATTTTACAGTCAAAGCGGAGACATACAACATGAAGTCTGTGACTTCAGATCAGAAATCAGTACTTTTGACAAAGTTTCTGACAGAAATTCTAGAGAGGCCACGAAGACTTAATTTCTCCTGCTGCTCTTATGTGCCGTATCTGATATCGCATGCTGGGGTTCTTTTACGTTGCTGTTTTATTTATGGCAAACATGAAATTAAGGTTTTGCCTTTTCCCAGTGTTCTTCATTCTCCAGAGAACGCGTCAACACGTCTAATCCTTAAGGGATACATTTATCAGAAAAAAGCCACTCCAGCGTTCAAATAAACTAGTCTCGTACAGTTCAGTATGATAGATCATTGATGGAAGACAAGGTTAATTCCCCCTTAACGAACTCTGCGCTGGAAATCTTTGCTAATCTATGTCTAGGTTATTCAAGCTTCTGATATATCTTGATCGTGGCATTAATAGCTACTCTCATTAATTCCTGCTTAATACCGTCCATTTTCAAAGGAATTCAAATCCCAGGGTCCCTCAGTAATGATCATTACACCACACTTCTGTGACGACCGAGATTTAATGTCCATTTTTAACTGTCGGTGTTATCTAACCTCTGGATTTTCTTGTCAAACAGGCGTGAGTAGCTTGGTTCCAAGACGATAGTAGTATGTAGCCAGTAAATTGAGGGGATAGCGCCTCACTGCGCATGCGCAGAAAAAAAATGGGGAGGTTTTGGGGCGGTATTGGGGCGGTGTACGCAGGTGAATGGGGCGCAGGTATGACGTCACTTCCGGTTGGGGTGAATGGGGCGTGACCTTGGGGACATGTATTTCTTCGCGGTGATGCGGTCTGGCGGTGATGCGGTCTGCCTCCGCGGACCGAAAGTAGTCCCAAACCCGTGGGTTTTCGTGGAAGTGTTCGGCAATCTGTAGGGACCGCTAGTGGACCGATGGGGTCGAGTGAGGTATCAAAGTGAAGCATTCGTGAAGGGGCATCTAATGGGCTGGGTGAGGGGTTGACATATCGGGCTTCTGCGCATGCGCGGTGGCCGAAGGGTATGAAAATAGCCTTTTTGGAGCTAGGGGAGTCCCTAGTGGACCGATGGGGTCGAGTGAGGTATCAAAGTGAAGCTTATGTGAAGGGGCATCTAATGGGCTGGGTGAGGGGTTGACATATCGGCCTTCTGCGCATGCGCGGTGGCCGAAGGGTATGAAAATAGCCTTTTTGGAACTAGGGGAGCCCCTAGTGGACCGATGGGGTCGAGTGAGGTATCAAAGTGAAGCATTCATGAAGGGGCATCTAATGGACTGGGTGTGGGGTTGACATATCGGTCTTCTGCGCATGCGCGGTGGCCCAAGGGTATGGAAATAGCCTTTTTGGAGCTAGGGTAGCCCCTAGTGTACCGATGGGGTCGAGTGAGGTATCAATGTGAAGCATTCATGAAGGGGCATCTAATGGACTGGGTGTGGGGTTGACATATCGGTCTTCTGCGCATGCGCGGTGGCCGAAGGGTATGAAAATAGCCTTTTTGCAGCTAGGGGAGCCCCTAGTGGACCGATGGGGTCGAGTGAGGTATCAATGTAAAGCATTCATGAAGGGGCATCTAATGGACTGGGTGTGGGGTTGACATATCGGCCTTCTGCGCATGCGCGGTGGCCGAAGGGTATGAAAATAGCCTTTTGGAACTAGGGGAGCCCCTAGTGGACCGATGGGGTCGAGTGAGGTATCAAAGTGAAGCATTCATGAATGGGCATCTAATGGACTGGGTGCGTGGGGTTTGACATAGCGGCCTTCTGGCGTGGCATGCGCGGTGGCCTGGCGGTAAGTGGAAATAGACGTTTTGGGAGCTAGTGAGCCACTCTTCAATGGGCCGATGGAGTTCTGCGAGGCATCCATGTGAAGCCTAGGTGAAGGGGCATCCAGTCATGGGGGTGCATGTAAAATTTTTCCTGAAAAAAAAAAAAAAACGGAAAACGGACTTTATCGAAAAACCTGGGAAAATGCCTATATGGGTATGAGGGGTATATAGGTCGCCGGGCTTAACGGGGCTTGTCTATCAATAGAGTTATCTCCCCCTAGTTCCAGGGTGGGTGTATGTAAAAATTTTCCTGAAAAAATACGGAATATGGACTTTATCCTAAATTACGGGAAAATGCCTATATGGGGTATGGGAGGTATAGGACCATCCTGGGAAACGTACTTCTATACATTTGCGGTAGGGTTGTGGGGTCTCGTTTTA
>JAVTVY010027359.1:0-101523 GCA_036873755.1 Hanleya hanleyi | reverse complement strand
GATTGCCCTGTTGTTTAACTTGAAGACTAAAGTTTCTTGTTCCTCAGTTAACATTACCATTTTATTTCTTTTCTTCCAAGTAACCATGTTAATAAATATCCAGGAAATAGTTAACGGCATCATTGACACAGACTCGTACAAACTAGGTTCATTTGTCCGTCTGCTCGTTTCTGTCGGATTTCGGTGGTTTCTGGCTCAAAACGATAAAATTCAAAATGGCGTCGGTCTGGCATACGATAGAAAGCTTCCAAATTGAAAGTCACTTTTGATTGCTACGTAGAGAATGCCTTTTTGAGAATACCTTATCTCAGATCCCCATTTCCAGAGAAATTGGTTGGGTATACATATTTTTGCTATGGCAAATACGACATCACTATAGCAGTTTATGTGGATCTCTTGACACTATCTGGCCTTGGCGATTTGCATTGTAGGCTACCACAGGCGAAGAGAGGGCAAGCGAATTTCCCCGAAATAATTTCGTTATCTCCAGCAGCTGAAACTTCCCACATTATACCGTTTGGTCCAGCATCTAAGTAAGACGGCCACCATGATCACGCCATTTCCGTTTTTATATTTATGTATTTTTTTTTTCGCATAAAGTACATGATAAACTAGTAAATATTCATCTGATATGAAATAGCATAGCTTTTTGCCCACTTTCATGTGTTGAAAAGCGAAAATTATGAAGACATAATTCCACACGGTCCCCATTTCAATTTTTCCATGATCCACTGTTCGGACAGTTATGTAAACAGGCTGACAATTATCCCTATGATGAGCTACAAAGTCGTGACTGTATTTTTCTGTTTCATATCACGAGATAATCCGCCACCCCACCTCCCCCGCATATAGGGTTAAGCCCATCTGGCCTGGAGAAATTGGCGAATCCCCTCTCCCCCCCCCCACCCAACTCTCTCCCACACTGTGAACTAGGACAACGTGAGAAACGGACATTTTGTGCATTTGACGTGATTTTGCTCACGTTCGCTTTGATATGCCTTGTCTGAGCTGTCTAGACTAACGTCCCTTTGCTCACGTTGGGTTCAGTAATCTATCGTCACTTTTGGCACGCTCATTTAACAGAGAACAAAGAACGTGGTGGTCATCACACTGTATCGCGCAGCCTTTGTTCACCTGTAATCCTCTTATAATCCCTTGAAAGTTCCCTTCCTCACGGTTAGCGTTGTCAGCTTAAGCTGGCTAACGCATAAATTCCCTCGTCAGCACAAGGTTTTAATCGCCTTTACTGACTCTAATATATAAATTACTGTATATGCTCCCTCACCATCATTATCAGCAGGATCGTGCGCAACCGTTTACTAACGGTAATCGTCGCTCTCGGCTCTTCTGTTATTCGACTATACAAACAAACTTGAACTTACTCAACGCGACTTAACTGGACATTTGTGTAGCTAGAAAATAGGTCCAGGGAATACAGGAAATAATGCTAATAGACCGCATAACCGGGTTGTGGAAAATAGTGAGCAAAGAAAAATTCCGTTGCAGTTGCGTTTGTGAAGCCAACAATTAATTTAGTCTATTCTGTCCGAACAGAACTACCTAAGTTATATGCTGTGAAAATCTTTTCAAATGTCACGTAAAACATCATCGGCGTACGTTTAAAATTGAATGTTTTTATACACCTGAAATACGACCTCGTTAACCAAAACTAATCCCATACTTTCAATATCATCATATCTTCCCTTTTGTATGTCCAAATATCATTCAAATTATAAGTATCATATTTACATATGTTTTACCCTTTTAAAATGCTCATGAAAATGCCCAAAACAGACCAAATTATTCAAACGTCCGTCGACGCTGTTTTTATGTATACATTTGTTTGTGAGCTTGCAGTGTTTGTGAGCTTCCGCAATACAAAACGCGGATCTTTCCCATTTATAAAACAGATTTCGTGTAGAATCGAAGCAAATGTTTGATTCACAATCGAAACCACAAAATGATTTTTTCTCGGATCAACCCAACAACTTCTTTGGCTATATCCAGATTATTAAATCCAGTTGGTACTTACATTCATTCCGGGGTTTCAATTAAAAGTCAAAGACTAGTATTATATGATCAAAAACACATGACCGAACCTACTCATTTTTGCAAGAATATTGGAGGCTATTTCTTCAATATAATCACAGTACATACAGCTGATATATCGAGAGAAATATATGTATCTCTGGGTTGCGGGCGCGAAGCAATTGCAATTGGTTTTTGATACAAATTAACAATTCAAAATTTTTTTAAACCTTTAATAATTCCATCCAAATAGAGTATTTATGTCAAAACGAAATTAATAGGAACAATATTTCAAGTTCATTGCGCATTGCGTCCGTTTTATTTCATATCACACAACGGGCTAAATTCTAAAAGAAGTATGTACATAACATATATAGATATACATAATAACACATTATAATCCATAAAAGGTTTCCATGATCCCAATGATATCATGCTCAGACTCTACCTCAGTAAACTCAGATATAATACCACGAAACATTACATTTGAATTCAGTCCTATCCCCTGCTGATTTGAAACTATATTTGTTAACCAATCAGGTGGCTAGAATTTCAAATCACGCCAACAGTAATTATACGCGATAGCACGTGGGCTAATATATAAACATTATTCTGAAACTGTATCCAAATATGGCATCATTTCCAGACAGCTTGCGTGGAAAACCGTAAAGATCAAACAGTTTTGTGTCGTGCGAAGATGTTTATCTCTGTGAACTAAACCTCAACCATTGTCAGAGCAAAAAGGTAAAAATTGTCAGGATTGGCTTATAAGGGATCTCGTAGAATATCAGCGAACATTTCACACGGAGTTTCCATAGCGTTACGTCTAGATGGTATTCCCCTGATTTACCATCTTGGTTTACCTAGGAATATTCATTGAACGTGAGTAGTAGTATAAAGACGGATAGACTCGTATTGACCTCTTTGCACTTAAACTTGTTGTGGCGGATTTGTGGCGGGGAGATCATTGAGTGCACTTGACCTGTAGCATGTACTGGCATGTTCTGGATTGCATCAGCCTTGGCTGTGTGCCAAGTGTTGACCACTATAGTTCGGTTAACCTTTGACCTTTGTATTCCTCCGCGGTGATGCGGTCTGGCGGTGATGCGGTCGCCTCCGCGGAGAAAAAGTAGTCCCCAGGAAACAAAGACGCTGCATGGTCCGATGGGGTCGAGTGAGGTATCATTGTGAAGCTTAGGTGAGGGGGCATCGGATGGGCTGGGTCCGGGGTTGAAATAGCGTCATTCTGCGCATGCGCGGTGGCCCAAGGGTATGGAAATAGACGTTTTAGAGCTAGGGGAGCCACTAATGGTCCGATGGAGTTGTATGAGGTATCCATGTGAAGCACACATGAGGGGGCATTTGACTGGACTAGTGGCTCGGCCATTATCGCCATTCTGCGCATGCGCAGACAGGGAATTGTGGGAAAAGGGTATGGAAATAGACGTTTTGGGATCTAGCGGAGCCCCTAATAGGCCGATGGGGTCGTATGAGGTATCCATGTGAAGCACACATGAGGGGGCATCTGACTGGACTAGTGGCTCGGTCATTGTTACCATTCTGCGCATGCGCAAACAGGGAATTGTGGGAAATGGGTATGGAAATAGACGTTTTAGAGTCTAGGGGAGCCACTAATCGTCCGATGGAGTTGAGTGAGGTATCGTTGTAAAGGATACGTGAGGGGGCATTCGCCTGGTCTGGTATCACGTGAGACTGACGTCATTCTGCGCATGCGCAGTAGACAAAATATATGGACATGGGCGTTTTGGGGTCTAGAGGAGCCCCTAATGGGTCGATGGAGTTGAGTGAGGTATCCATGCGAAGCTCTTGTGAAGGGGCATCCGCCTGGACTAGTGTGTGGTCCGTGTTTAACATTCTGCGCATGCGCAGACCGGGATTTGTGGGAAAAGGGTATGGAAATAGACGTTTTGGGATCTAGGGTAGCCACTATTGGGCCGATTGGATCGAGTGAAGTATCCATGTGAAGCACACACGAGGGGGCATCGGCCTGAACTAATGTCTCGGCCATTGTCACCATTCTGCGCATGCGCAGACAGGGAATTATGGGAAAAGGGTATGGAGATAGACGTTTTGGGATCTAGATAAGCCCCTAATGGGCCGATTGGGTCAAGTGAGGTATGCATGTGAAGCACACATGAGGGGGCATCTACCCGGGCTAGTGGCTCGAGCGTTGTCACCAGTCTGCGCATGCGCAGACAGGGAATTGTGGGAAATGGGTATGGACATAGACGTTTTGGGGTTTAGGTGGGCCACTAGTCGTCCGATTGAGTCGTATGAGGTATCCATGTGAAGCCTATGTGAAGGAGCATCTGCCTGGATTAGTATCACGTGGAACTGAAGTCATTCTGCGCATGCGCAGTACACCAAGCGTGTGGAAATAGACATTTTCGGGTCTAGGTTGTCTATTATGGGTCCGATGGAGTCGTATGAGGTCTTATTTTGAAGCTCTCGTCAAGGAGCATCCAACTCGGCTTATGGGTCGTCCGTGTTCAAGAGTCTGTGCATGCGCGATCTGGCCGTAGTATAGAAATATACACATGTGTGTGTGTTTGGGGTACTCAAGTTCTGCGCAAGTGGGTGTGACGTCACTTCGGGTTGCACTAAAACTACCTCCGAACACAGAAGAGTTCCAATTTTTCCTTAGCCTAGGGCTTATCCAATCTTCCGAAGCATACATGTATAAAGGAGGGTCTCCGACAATATTACCATCTATTTCCCTATGTGAAATTTCCAGTGGGGAGCACTCAGTTTTCCACAGAACCGTATTGGCACGAAGAAACTTAATAAATATATTAAACTTAATCTATAGGTGTTGGACGAGTCTCCACTCGCCGTCTTCCTGGTCTTTACCCACACCTCGTACCCCACTTCACGCCACCTGTTGCTCTTGTAACTTGTAACTTCTCGCCAAATGTTGGAATGCCCACTCTTAACCTAGACCAAACCATGCACTTGGTCTGTGAGCTGATTTCATGGGCTCTCTATTTTACTGCAGTGCTCTTGCATTGTTTTCTGGGCATTGATGGGTTACATTTGATTCCATCCTAGGCCACTGATTGGCCAGTTTCTCAACCCATTCATGGGCTGAATCCACACATGTCCCACATGGGGCATTCATGCTCACACAGAAAACACGGAAGACAGATTTTTGAGATCTCATTTTTTTTTATTCAGTGAACATCAACAACGTGAGAACAACCACGTGAAAAAACTGAAGCCCGGAACAGGGGGGCTTTACGTGAAAAAATTTAAGCCCAGAACGGGACTTGTACATTGAAATGAGCGGCAGCCCAGTCATATACGAGTACATCTCGGTTCTCGGCCTTGGGGTACTCGTCAAACATGTGGACGATCGTCTGCATGGAATGTCCCCGACATCGATGGTACAGGTAAAACAAGCAATATTGTCCGCACACACTACTGGTCAAGCTTTGCAACGTTTTGGTATTCCAACACCACGTCTCTGTGCCTTGATCCATGAAGTCTGTTAAATCGGGATGGAGGGGTGGTAGGCCGTACGGGTCAAAGTATTCGCCCCGCTCTTCTGTCAAGTACACGGCCACCCAGTGTTGACCGGGTCGATCCACCGGGTCTGTATTCAGGACGTAAGCAGCGGGATACACACGGTCTAATGGGAACACGTCTCGGACGAACACTCCTTGAAATACCATGCGTGTCCCTGGGTCATTCTCCAACACGGTGCGTATCTGGTCTGTATCCTTGTTAGGTGGCAAAGTCACACAGGACGTTACGGCTTCTATCGATTTGAATAATGTTGTCAAACTCAGCGTAGCAAATCACATTGATGGTTTTCGGTAAAGGTGTCCCGAAATGCAGTTCCAAGCGTAAGCTGCCTTTCTTGACGAGACTCAGTTGATGATCGTTGTCTAAGGTGGGGGTCAGATCGAAACAGAACAATGTGTATCCTTTGCCGAAATCGTCTCGAGTGATCATATTTCCCTCGTCTTGGTTGATTTGGCCAGTTGCTGTGAAGAGGTTCAGATAGCTCCGGATGTAATTGTCCGTTCCAAAGTTAGGTTATAAGGGGCGTGCCGGTACCTGTTGACCATCCACATGCAGGGCCACGAAATTGATGTTGAACGCTTTTAGGTTGAACGGATTCCTCGAGAGTGTCCCATTATAACTGACGTTCTCCACACAAGCTAGGGTTAAACACTTGGGCAAATCCCCCTGGAACAGGTTTTCTTGATTGACAATCATATTCCCTTTAGGGACGGAAAAAGACCTTGGTCTGTACTCGTCGAATCGGGTACTGGTCTGGTTTTTTCTCCAAGGCTCTGATGTGCCCCAACTGTACACCTGGGCTCGGTTTCACTTTGCGTACAAACAGACTGGCTTCTTGGATGACAATGTTATACTCGAGGTCCTCATTCGGGGCCATCAAGGCAAACGCAGGCGTTGCGCGCACTAGTCGTATTTTGACAGGTACTCCATTCAAGAGGTATCGGTCCTGCATGAATAAATCCGCATGCAGACGTCCCATCATATCGACCGATTGACTCTCTGCTGTGAAATCCACTCTCTCCGTGTAGCCGGCATTATCAGGACTCGCTTCCATGTTGCCTGGGGTATCTCGGTAGAACAACGAGGCTGTCAAATACGATCTTTTAGCGTCACGCCCGTAGGATAACAGTGTCTCGATGTAGGCTCGGTACGGGTACGTGTTCGTTGAGGCGCTCACCAGTTTATCACTGAGGGCTATATCCACTTGCTGGAATAGCGAATGAAGCCAGAGATTCACTGGACCCACGGGTGCATCTGCTTTGAGGACAGACCCATCTTTATTGGTGATTTTAGCTTTCACATATAGGTACGTATGGGCTAAATCCAGGTAGGTCGTATCTGCGTTGGTGATGGTGAATTCAATGGGGCCTGTGGCTGTAATGCTGGAAAGGGGGAGATGTTCCACCCATTGACCCTCTTCGGCACTGGTCTGAGTAGGTGGGACGGTCCATAAATCAAATTCACTGTTGGTAGAAGGACACGACTCGGCATGGATGAAGGCCATCTTTAAGAAAAGATATCCTGGGTCTTCGATGTGCGTCGTCGCTGGGTCGGTCGTCGACTGGTCTTTTATTCCCTACGGTGCGTTGTGCTTTGGTGACCAAGACGCCTCCTGCTTCTTTGGCTCGGCGTTTCAGTGCTTCTTTGGGTGCCGCACCGCCCAAGACATCACCCGCGAC
Organism: Hanleya hanleyi; assembly: GCA_036873755.1. Classification (NCBI taxonomy): domain Eukaryota; kingdom Metazoa; phylum Mollusca; class Polyplacophora; order Lepidopleurida; family Hanleyidae; genus Hanleya; species Hanleya hanleyi. The sequence continues at coordinate 94,270 of JAVTVY010027359.1, read as the reverse complement.
TTGCAGTCCACTGCGTACCGCTTGTTTGCCGATCGCTTTGACCCCACGCGTCACCAAGGGGTGGAACGTTTTGACGATGCTCCCGAGTATGTTCCCCAGTCCATGTCTTCGTTGCATCCGTGTACCTGCAAACACCGGAAAGCTACCCCCGGCCTGTTGGGTATAATAGTCGATATAGCTGCGTGCATCACACTCGTAAGGCACCTTCATTATGCAAAGTGAACCGCTCGGACTTGTGGAAATGAAGTGTCAGCACCACTTTCCCACGCTCGAATGCGATCGGTTGACCGGTGTCGTCTCTTATATCGATAACGATGGAGCTAATATCGGTCTGGCTGACCGGTAGATACACGATATGCCTGAAACTGTGGGTGACTTGAGCTCCATACGTGCCTTTCACCGGGCAGACGCGCAATAGAGGTACGTTGCTGTCGCCGACAATGTGTGCATCGACCACGTCCGAGTAGATGTACAGGCCATACATACCAAAACGCATGTCCATCGGGATGTGGGCTCTCTCACCGGTGGGGCCAGCGTACCCCCGTAGATGGAGACCCAGCATTTGCTGTAGGGTAGGACTGAGTTCGACACTCATGTTGGGGCTGAGCGTGAGATTGGCCTTGTCGTTGTGTGCGTTGTAATCGAAGTCCACATGATTTTTGAAGGGGAAAGATTTTATGGGTTTTGAAGTATTCGTGACGTCTCGTAGAGACTTATAATGCATCAGACTTCTCAGGCCACCCATGAACTCCTTGGGGGTATCGTATTGACCTTCAGGTAGTTTGAGTCGAGTTTCTTGTCCTTCGTAGGTCACCTCGTACCATACTTCATTGGCTCGCACGTTGTACCACGAGTAAGGGTATTGGATATCCACGAGTCCACATTCCCAGCGTCCAGGTAAATGCAACGCTTGCGGTAACTGGGTCACGTACTTGGTCAAAGTGTTGTCAGGAAACACATCAGCCGAGCTGTTACTGGGTAGGGTGAGGTAAAACATGACGACTGAGCTTTCCTGCTGCTGCTGTTGGTTTTAATACTTCTCCCAGCCCTTGGGTGCTAATCGTCGTGGTGGTCGCGGTGACTTAGCTCTTGGTGGTTGCAAGGGGTGGCGTGGTAAAAGGGGTGAAAAAGTAGGTGCCCGCCGTGGTGGTGATTTGGGGGGTGACTCCGGTTCCCAAGGTTGTGGTGAGAGTCGTGGTGCACGACTGGGTGATTGCATAAAGGCCCAGTGCTGGGTGTTTCCCACCAATTCTTGTGGTACATGCATGTCTTTCAAGCCTTGAGCGAAGACCTCCAATCCTCGAGGATCCGTGTGCGACCTGCGTTGACGCATCAGGTCATTCACTAAATCCGTCATGTGGGTACCGAGGACCACCTGATTCTGTACCAAGTTCACCTTTATCATTCCAAGTCATGTTAGGATTCTGTTTCATTCGTTGTAATACCAGGCCAGCTTGTTTCTTGAGCGATGCAGGTACACTCTTCAGGACTTCGTCTTCGACCCACTGTGGGGCTGTGGGTGGTACCCCTGGTAATGGCGGCTGTTGGAGCGGTGCTGAGGTTGGTGGTGGTGGTGCTGCTGCTGGGGTAGAGCGGGCTTTGTATTGGTCCATGAACGTCATGTACCGCTGAAGCGTTTCGTTGTACTGTTGTACTTTCTCACTGTCGCTTAACCCCGGTCGTTGTAAGATCTGACCCATCTCTTCATCGAGTGTGTTTATCGTCTTCACCGTAGAGGGTACGGGGTACGGTGATTGGAGGGTTTGAAGGAGCCGAGGTTCGACGAGGACCATTTTTTTCGTGTGGTTCATTGTCGGCCGAACAGTCCACCCAATACTGGACCCAACACGGAAGCCGCCAAGGGTGCTAAAATGGCTCCGAGAAAGCCGCCTTGCTGTAACACCTTTTTCTTTTGTGTTTGAGAGATGCGCTTCTGGACTAAGGTTCGCAGACCTGTCTTATGCTTGGCCAACTTCGCCTTCTGAGCCGTAGTCATTGGTACGTTCCGTTTTAAGATATTGAGTCCAATCTCACACAGATAGCACACGAGAGCAGGGTCTGCGCCGCGTTCAATGGTTCGAACCAACTCGGGTGGAGCCGTCTTCAATACACGGAGCGTCGGAGCATGCTTCCGGACTCGAGCAGACATCATGTACAACTGATGCTAGAACCCACAACCCCGCCCGTTTTATCTACCTACCTCGTGAATATTGAACAGAGACAAAAACCAACCATGATGTGGTATTCATTCTTTTATTATCCCCAAACATCAAACACACACCCCAGCTGCGGGGGAACCACTGTGGGTGTGTTTACATTATTTTTGCATGTACACGTGGTGGGTCTCTCCGGGAAAGATGCCGATCCGTAGGCGAAGGTGGTCGGGAGTGGCTTGCTTCAGGTCGAAGAGCATATACCCGTGCTGAGGGGTTGTCGCATCTTTAAAGGCTTCCAACGCAAACGCAGTGCGTCCAGGGTACATCTGTCTCGTCAGCTGCAGTACTTGAGTGGTATCTCTCGGGTTTTTGAAGACCACCAGGTAGTGAGCATTTAAGCTGATGTTCCGATGTTCTTTGTTTTTACTGAACAGATTCTGCACAATGTAGATGATGCTGAGACGTCGATGATGGCTGCCTTGGGTAAAGAGTTGGGTGACCCGCGCATCCGTCTCCGCCATGAGATCATCCAGAACCACCAAGGTGTCCGGTTCCAAATCGGCCAGGTTGGGGAGCCCTTCCACGAACGTGATGTGGGGCATTGCTGCATACGCCGCCTGCCATTCTCCGTAACACCACACGACTCGGGCAATGGGTGGAGTAATCATGCTGTCGGCGTGTTCGAGGAGCTTCCTGACGAAGGGCGTTTTGCCGGAACCCGTCGGTCCTGCGATGACGCAGGTGAAGGGATGTTGCCATCGAGGGTCCATGGTTGGAGGTGTATCCGCTGTCGTGGTAACCCACTCTTGTAAATTTGGTACGAGTGAACTGGAGTGGTAGGTACAACGTCGGTCGTCCTTGTCTCTTCACTGTCAGGGCTGATGGTGGTGGGTACAACGTTGGTCGTCGTTGTCTGTTCACTGTGAGTGATGAAATCCGGTGGATTTTCAGACGTCGTGGGTGCACTTGGTGTAGGTGTTGACTCTACACTCGATGTAGCCTGTACACGGGGTGTGGTGGAGGTGATGACTGGGCTCGTTTCGGTCACGGGATGGACTGCTGCTATCTATAGACTGGTTTGACTGACGGCTGGCGGTTGTGTCTTTGGTGGGATGAGTAGAGTTACAAGCGTCTAGTCCGTCATTCATAATCCAGCCGTCGTCCATTAGAGAATATCCGCGTCCATAATCCGAAGACCTATTCCATTTCCATATAACAGTATTAGCACCAAATTCAAAAAGACAAAAGTATACATAAACATAGGGTTGTTTCCTGCAAGAGAGAAGCGGTCAACAGTTTTCAATGATGCCGGCAAGACATCATGATGTTCCAAAATATCAAATCCGTATCGCTGATCAGTATTCTTAATCCATAATATTCGTTATAGAGTCGTCATCTAAAAATGATGTACCTCAGTCACGCTTTGATTGTGACTGTTCATATGAGTACCATGAGGATCTTGAAGTACATGGGTTCATACGGCCCCTAGCCCCGGGTTAAGCGGAATTAGACACAAGTTACGAAACGTAGCGCCATAGATCTTGCACGCTACGTTCGTATTTTGCTATCAGCATGCGATATGTATCGCCAAATTTGAGAAACTTTGAGTGGAGGCGCTTGGTGGAATAGCCCTGTTTTATAAGTTTCTGCAACAATGTTTTGTGACGTTGATTAAAATCATCAGATTTAACACAGGATCTAGCAAATGCTACTAAGCGAGATATGTATACGCCATATGCAGGTCCCACTGGAATATTACTATCCAGAAAGGGATAGTTTACGATGTCGAAATTGTAATCATCTCTTTTGTCATAAAGTCGACGAGAGAGAATGCCCGCTTCATTTTTATAGAGATAGAGATCTAAATAAGATGTGCCTGTAGGGCTATCTGTAGTTTCCTTCAAATCCAGTGAAGGTGGATATATATCCTTCACTGCGTCATTTATATAGCGATTATCCACAGCGAGAAGATCGTCTATATAGCGTTTGGTGAATGAGAAGGAACGGGCTTTGAGTGGATCGGTTTTTGAAAGCGCCAGCATATAGTCATATTCATAAGAGAACAGATACAGGTCAGCCAACAGGGGTGCACAATAGGCGAGATAGGCGACGTCGTAAAACACACCTCCGTACAACACACTCAGCAGGGTTAGCACTATCAGTACAAAGTCCACTTGTGCTTTGCGCGTTTTGGGGAACGCTGTGTTCAGAGACGGTTGCACCGTGTTCATGGTCGAACGTAGAATGCAGGATGATGGCGGCGGTGTCTGGTTTTATAGTCGTTTCACCTGGTTGGCCGCGACCCAGGAATTGAACGAACTGGGCCAGCCTTGCCATTTGACGAAATGAAATGGGATGCCACGTCGACGTTCCGTTTTCAAAATCCGCTCCACCGTGTAGTAGTCTTGCTTTGTTTTTACGACGGGTTGTAATTCCAGCCCGTAAAACGTCCCTAGCAACGGTTCCCCTTGAAGATCTTCCAGCTCATAGACTCGCCGCTGTCGGGATAGGCGCCGTTTAATCAGGAAGTGCTCATCACTCCAGTTGGGCAAGTAACTTTTCTCGAACTTGCCCTTGACTTTACTGATCCGTACAGGGTCCCCCACCTTGAACTCCTTCTTCGGCGTTCGCTGCGATTGTATGGGGTACAAGACACGCCGGACTTGGACTTCATTGCGTTGGGTCACGGTAATGGGGGCTCTCTGTATACTCCGGTGATAGGCTCGATTGTAACCACTGACAAGTTTCGGGACAACATCGATGTACCGTCTTGTATTCTTATAGGTGAAATATTTATGCATGCGGCCTTTGAATGTCCTGTTGAATCTTTCCACCACGGAAGCCTTGGTCTCGTTGTAGGTGTGAAAGAAGAAGACCTTCTGTTTCTTGAGAAAGGCTTGGAACGATCTGTCGAGGAATTCCGTGCCTTCGTCGGTTTGCAAATACAAGGGCTTGCGCCCGGTCTTGAAGATGTCCTTGAACGCCGCTATGAGATTCGCCCCCGTTTTCGTCCGGATGGGTATCACCCACGCATACTTTGACAGGATATCGATGCACTTCAAGATATACCGATTCCCATAGTTGTGTTTGGCAAAGGCGCTCATATCGACCAAATCTGCTTGCCATTGGGCATCTAGTCCTCCCACGATGACTCGGTTCCGTAGAAAATGGCGGCGGGCAGCTCGATGTAAGGTATAGGTGTCTTGTTTTTTTAACCAATCTCGAACTTGTGCCCGTTGTATCCCCTGGGGTTTAGCCGCTCGATAGAGAGCCGACAATGCACTATAGGCCGCCGGGCTGTCGGGACTGTAGTATAAGTTATCCGGTGTAAACAGCTGGTCCACAATAGGCACCACGTTCTTCAAGGCTGTCCACAGGTCAGGGTCTAGGGTGAAGCTTTGCGTAGGATCGTGATAACTCCCCACACGAGCAAAGAAGGGTCCACGGTGTACGTAGTTGGCGTTTTCGAGGTGGATGAGGTTTCCGTCGAGCTCACCGCTCAACACCCGTTTAAATTTGGTCCAGCCATCACGGTGTAGGGTAACCGTAGTGGATGTGGACTCCGAACCCCACCCACAGACATCCCGATCTTCCACGAGGGTGACTTTATCTTCATAGAGGTGTAACCCCACCTCAGGGGTGAGGGGAAGAACGGCTCGTAGGACTGGTGACATGGTTGACGAGATGCCGAATGACGCACACGCTGACTGTCTCTCGTATTTATGGTGAAGTCCCACTGTCAATGCCACAGCGTCAGGGTCAGCAGGGCAAAGACCATTGCGAGGCCAGCGAGCCGTCGGTGGTTCCGGTGTGAGCGCTCGTGGTCCATAGCCCGGGCATCAAGAATGGCTGTCATTGTCCAGTAGTGGTGGGTGATAGCACACCCCTCCATCGAGTCCACTCTGTTGAGGACCGCTTCTGTGAACTCTTTTAGGATCTGGCGTCGCCCCTCGTTGTCGTCGCCATCTGCTAACATGGATCGAACCACTGCTCGGTAACCCGTGAGTGAATTCACCACGGTTGCATGCTGTAAAACGCGAGCCGCATAGGGATGGGTGTCCGTCATGGCTCTGCAACCGTAGGAATGGAGGTGTGCGATCCAGAGCAGTGTGTTTTATAGACCCGGTCACACATGCGCGTCTAGACGTAGCTCTACGGGATACATGCCCGGAGTAACCCGGATGTTGAAAGTACATGCATCAGGTCGAAGGAAACATTGGAACTCTTCTGTGTTCGGAGGTAGTTTTAGTGCAACCCGAAGTGACGTCACACCCACTTGCGCAGAACCCACACCACCCAACCACAACCATGGACCCATATGGGCTTGATGTTGATTGGTGGGGAGAACAACGTAGAAGAATTCTTGTGAGCTGCGGGCTAATAAAAGTGGCGGTAGGTGGGCATGTTCAGCATTTGTTGATACGCAGCCGACATGTTCTCTTGTTCGACCTGCCTGAAGCCATTTACTCGCCCAGAAGATTTGTGACGGCACGAGTCCTCCATCCACAACGGCGCACGGTATACTTGTATAAGTTGCGCACGGTCATTTAATCGGGAAGATGCTTTACTACGCCATGAACGTTCACTCCATGAGGGTGGGATGGAACAATGTAATGAATGTGGTCAACTCTTCAAACGACCCTGTCAGTTGAGACGTCATCGGCGTTTGATTCATGGTCCGTCACCACGGTATGAACGACAACTTCCCACTAAAGAGGCACCCATGAGGGTCAGACCTACTGAAGATGAGCCCGGGAATACGAATGCCACTGGTGATGCGATCACGGAGAGCCCGCCTATACTCACAGTTCAGAAGAACCTAGATATCCAGCCGGATCCCAGCGTTACGGTTTCGAGTCATACGCCTGACAACATCGCACATTTTCTGGTGGAGCCCATAAATGTCCCTAGCGATCTCTTACAGGACAACCATCCAGTGAGTGACAACGATCGGCGCCATTGGTCCATGACACGGTACTGTTTCCACCGTCATCGCCCTATTCAAGATATCTACAACTTCCCACTGACCAAGCGCACCCGTGTTCGCAGCTACGTGGAAGCCATCTTCAAAGATCAAACTACGGCCTTCGAATTGAATCTGGCGTTTGGTTATGTGCTGCAGCATAAGGAGACAGGCCAAGTCCGATACTTTTACCCGAGCAGTAACATCCGGGTCTTTGACCAATCGTTTACCATCGTTAGCCGGGGATCACTAGAGACGATGCTGGAGATGCTGGACGCCGTGGATGCCTTGGAATGGGCACATCGTCAACGCCCCAACACAAGTGGACAGTGAAGAGGGTGACCAATGTTACGTTTTTCCTTACCAAGCTGACCGACCACCCCCATCAGTTGAATGTATTCACCCATGCACTGATAGATACTCAGAATGCGCAAACAAGTATCTGAGGATATGTTGCCTCAATGGAATCCTGGCCTGCCCGATTAGAACAAACGGTTCAGAGCGAACATGGCCGAAGATGGAACTTTCTGAAATGGCGACTTCTGATTGGACAAGAGCACCTGAGAATACATCTAACGGGCAAGAACGAGTATGACAGATGCAGTGCGAAATGGCGGCCTCTGATTGGACAAGAGGCTACTTGTATTGTAAACATACCCAGCGCGGCTCCCCCAGCGTGGGTATCATGTACTGGAGGGGATAATAAAATGATTGACCTGTCATCCTAGTTGTTGTTATTCTCTCACCGGTCTACATTATGCGCCGTTGTACGGAGTACATTTACATGAACAGATTATATGTACAGGCAAGCACATTCACATGGTACATGTGCATGGCTATTAACTCAAAACGTCTATTTCCATACCCTTTTCCCACAATTCCCGGTCTGCGCATGCGCAGAATGTTAAACACGGACCAGACACTAGTCCAGGCGGATGCCCCTTCACAAGAGCTTCACACGGATACCTCACTCAACTCCATCGACCCATTAGGGGCTCCTCTAGACCCCAAAACGCCCATGTCCATACATTTTGTCTACTGCGCATGCGCAGAATGACGTCAGTCTCACGTGATACTAGACCAGGCGGATGCCCCCTCACGTATCCTTTACAACGATACCTCACTCAACTCCATCGGACGATTAGTGGCTCCCCTAGACCCTAAAACGTCTATTTCCATATCCATTTCCCACAATTCCCTGGTTGCGCATGCGCAGAATGGTAACAATGACCGAGCCACTAGTCCAGTCAGATGCCCCTTCATGTGTGCTTCACATGGATACCTCATACGACCCCATCGGCCTATTAGGGGCTCCGCTAGATCCCAAAACGTCTATTTCCATACACTTTTCCCCACAATTCCCTGTCTGCGCATGCGCAGAATGGCGATAATGGCCGAGCCACTAATCCAGTCAAATGCCCCCTCATGTGTGCTTCACATGGATACCTCATACAACTCCATCGGACCATTAGTGGCTCCCCTAGCTCTAAAACGTCTATTTCCATACCCTTGGGCCACCGCGCATGCGCAGAATGACGCTATTTCAACCCCGCACCCAGCCCATCCGATGCCCCCTCACCTAAGCTTCACAATGATACCTCACTTGACCCCATCGGACCATGCAGCGTCTTTGTTTTCTGGGGACTACTTTTTCTCCGCGGAGGCGACCGCATCACCACCAGACCGCATCACCGCGGAGGAACACAAAGGTCAAAGGTTAACCGAACTATAGTGGTCAACACTTGGCACACAGCCAAGGCTGATGCAATCCAGAACATGCCAGTACATGCTACAGGTCAAGTGGACTCAATGACCTCCCCGCCACAAATCCGCCACAACAAGTTTAAGTGCAAAGAGGTCAATACGAGTCTATCCGTCTTTATACTACTACTAACGTGGTGATGCTATTGATTTGACTTTACAAACACACAATTCCCGACAAAGCGTGAAAGTATTTGTAACTTATCCGACAATAACTCATTCATTGACTGCCCCATTCCTCCCAACCCCGAGCTTAATCAAATTCCAGACCTCAGTCGCATTAGATGAACATGAAATTCTAATAATGATAACTAATAATGAATACTGACATATTATTCATGTAATTGGACTCCCCTTGTGGTAATTGGTTTTCAAAAATATAATCATGCAACAAAATTATAATAATAAAATATATGTACAAAATAAATTTCTCTTCACTGACGTGTTCTTCCAAATGAAACTTTTGTAAGAGGATTATGCCGAAGCCATTTTATAAATACGGTTAGGTGGTGAGCCTCTTTCAGACATAAACAGACTGTTTCCATAACAGTCATGATTATCAATAAATTTTCCTTTACAGAATCTCCAGGTGTTATCGAAAATTCAGAAAAATCTGACCTATGGAGCCGCACCCACAATAAACTGGTGTAGACTCAGACTCGACACTGTCCCATAAAAATTAAAAGTATAATTGTTTGTATAAGGAAATGTGACAAACGAATGTGTATGTACATACTCAGTGTTTCGGATAATTGTAGAGCTGGAATAATGCTCTTCGTAAATCCTCCTCAGGAGCCAACGATGACTGAAAAACCTGGCTTTTATTAAGCCTAGATTTTAGATTTTTGTAGAATTTCCCCTAAGTTTTGCCTCGCCTGTATGCGGTTTGGGGTGGAAAAGGGAATACTCCTTTGACGTTTGTATTTCCGTCAGTCAAAGTCCAATACTTATTGAGTATACTTCTCAGGTTTGCCCTCTTGGGGTGGAAGGTAGTAATAAACCGCAGATATCTGTGTTTGCAGACTTGGTTTTTATCCTTTATTTTACGTTTGAGTAAATAAGCGCGGTTGGCAAAGTCAACTTTGCTCATATTTTATCTATTTCGGAGATAGATATGCGTCTTGCTTTCTCACTAAGGGCAGTAAGAAATAGTCAAGAAAGCGCCCCAATCATTCTGTCGGGGAGTCACATTGAGAAATAATCGGTCGTCCAGGAATCTGAATGTCCTGTGGCAGTATTGTATTGATGAGATCCATGGTTTTAAGTATAGATTACGTTGGTTGGAATCTTGGTGGATATGTCCGAAAGATAGTTTAAACTCTTTCTGCTAAATTGGTTATTAGCGTTCATTTTTGATACGATTTTTCTGACCAGATGTTTGGTCGCATTAATATCTATATATTGTTTATTCAATATGGTGGACTCCGTTATAAAGCCGTCTGTGAGCTGCATTGATGTATAGTCATCCCGGTTTAAAATTGTGTTATTTTTGTCCGCTCGTGTACAGATTATCTGTAGATCTTTAGATTTCAGTTTTTGTAGGAAGGCCCTTTCGCATGGCGTAAGGTTGCTCATATGAACATATTTATGTTCTTTATTTGAGATGAACATTTTTGTTGCATAGAGATAGAACTCTATATTATTATCAGCAAGAGGAGGAGTGAAGTCCGAGTTTTTTTTTTGAATGACTCAGGACTAATGCTGTCTCGTTCATGTAGAAGAGATTGAATTCTGGCACATCTCTCAAATGACTTTAAGTCTGACATGAGAGCAGCAGTGCTAATATTAGGGTTAGGAACGAATTTGAAAGCCCGCGATAAGAGGAATATATCATCGTCATCGAGAGTGAGATGTGAGAGGTTCCTTATATACTGTCCAGCAGTATTCAGTTCCATATTTTTGCTCCTCAGACAGTTGACTGAAGTTTGCGTAATATGTTGAGCCTTACGGCGTTTGGCTTTCGCCTTAGAAGAATACATGTATCTTCTTGCTGGCATATTTGCCTGAGTTTATGCACCGTTATACACGGGATATGAGCATTGAACTAGTTTAGATCTGGATCTGCCCATCTTCATTTTATCCAGCCAATTTCTACGTTCCCACTTCGAACCTTCGATGGATGGATCTGCCGAGGAGAAGATGGATCTGCCGAGCTATATGGCTACGTTCTGCAATGACCACGCATGCGCGGAGAAATTGGAGATACTACGATAGACCTGTCTCGCCACTCACCAGGTGATTTGTTAATCTTATTGACGGAAGCACGCGTCAATCTCTGGTAATCAGACATTTCGACAAGGGTTTTGTGTGGAATTTAATCCGTCTAGCCCGAGGATGTATTTAGCGATAATACTAAGACAGTATATGAGCGCTGATAATCAACATATGTGGCGGATAATGGTCCGTGAAAAATCGACGATTTTCCAGAAGATTATTTACTCATAATCTTGGTAAATGGCTAATAAAACCGTTCTTTATAAAAGTATAGACAGAGCACACGTTTATGCATCGTTGTCAGTTTTGTGTTGTTATAAGAATCAAATAGGTGGATACAACAGGAGTCTTGAAGTAATCAAACTAAAAGTCAGAAAACTTGAGTCAGGGATGGCAAGACCTTATTTTAGTCATCCATGTAGAGAATCAGTCCCGTAAAACCAGTATTAATATAGTACATGGTTAGTGTTACAATATATGGATCTCAATGCGTATATATAATATAATAGAGCAAATGTTGCTCAGCTGGAAGTCCACATTTGGTAATAAATACCAATATCTGCTATATATTAACAAATCTTCAAAAATGTTTATTTCTTTCCTCCGAATAATGAGGAGAGTGCCATTGCAATGGAACATATATAGGCGCTAATCATTGAAGATATAAAATATAAACAGCGTGATGTATATAACAACACCCATGGTGCTCAAGTATGGTCACCGTGTAAGCCAAGCATTTCGAGTGTATCACTCCATGCAGGCTGTATATGCACAATAGCGACCTGCTAAGGGCCGAGGCCGACCGCCATGTTATACATAGCGGTATAGTACCGCTTGTTTAACAATGGGAAGTACTTCAAAGAAGTACCGTAAATTTCATACGGGTCAGAATGCAACAATTCAGAAAAATCTGACCTATGGAGCCGCACCCACAATAAACTGGTGTAGACTCAGACTCGACACTGTCCCGTAACAATTATAAGTATAATTGTTTGTATAAGGAAATGTGACAAACGAATATGGTAGGCCGTAGGGGACAAAAATCGCCATTTGGTGTAGACACATATTCTTAGCCAATCACAGAGCTGTTTTACGTGTAGACATTAATTATTATCTGTCTACATACAATTTAATTCGATATCATATCGAATTATTTTATATCCGTATACATATTATTTAGATACTGCATCAAATATGTTGATGCTACACCAAATTAATTTGTATCCCCATTCAAATCATTTGGATACTGTATTGAATCAATTTGTATCCGTATACATATTATTTATGTATGGCATCCCAATATTTAAATTGTGGCTGGCCGTGGGGGACAAAAATCAGCATTTGGTGTAGACACATATTATTAGCCAATCACAGAGCTATTTTACGTGTAGACATTAATTATTATATGTCGACATACAATTTAATTCAGTATCATATCGAATTATTTTATATCCGTATATATATTATTTAGATACTGCGTCAAATATTTCAATACTACATCAAATTAATTTGTATACGCATTGCAGATGATTTAGATATACTGCATCGAATCATTTTATATCCGTATACATAATATTTAGGTATGGCATCCTAAATATATTTCGATGTAGCATCGTATTGAACCAATGACATCGTCGGAATTATAGACACCATAAATCACTTCCGCTCCTATAATCACTACAGCCAATAGAGTCAACTTTTATGAAAAAGTTTGTCGCGCCTCGTGGACATGTTTCAGGAGTTGAAAAATGGAGCCGTGGCACATGTGGCCACGCGTGGGATCTGTAACGCACATTGTCATTGGTAGTTCCATTTCTACAGGAAACAGAACATTTTGTGGCGGAAGCGATTACTGCATGTCATACATATTTCCAGTGGTCGTGATTGAATGAATGATGTATGACATATATAATGAATTATGTATGACATACATAATTACGAGCGTCTAGTCCGTCATTCATAATTCAGCCGTCGTCCATTAGAGAATATCCGCGTCCATAATCCAAAGACCTATCCCATTTTCCATATAACAGTATAACTGTTATATGATTGACTGGAATGTGTCTACACCAAATTGCCATTTTTGTCTTCTGTGGCCAACCGCACTTCTAATTATTGGGATACCATATATAAATAATATGTATAATGATACGAAATGATTTGAATGGGGATACAAATTAATTTGATGTAGCATCGAAATATTTGATGCAGTATCTAAATAATATGTATACGGATACAAAATAATTCGATATGATATCGAATTAAATTGTATGTAGACATAAAATAATTAATGTCAACACGTAAAACAGCCCTGTGATTGGCTAATAATATGTGTCTACACCAAATGGCGATTTTGTCCCCTACGGCCTACCATAAACGAATGTGTATGTACATACTCAGTGTTTCGGATAATTTTAGAGCTGGAATAATGCTCTTCGTAAATCCTCCTCAGGAGCCAACGATGACTGAAAAACCTGGCTTTTATTAAGCCTAGATTTTAGATTTTTGTAGAATTTCCCCTAAGTTTTTGCCTCGCCTGTATGCGATTTGGGGTGGAAAAGGGAATACTCCTTTGACGTTTGTATTTCTGTCAGTCAAAGTCCAATACTTATTGAGTATACTTCTCAGGTTTGCCCTCTTGGGGTGGAAGGTAGTAATAAACCGCAGATATCTGTGTTTGCAGGGAAAAAACCAGGATTGAATGTTTTGAATCTAAGATTGTATCAGGACTTGACATCTGGCGATGCCTGACTGAACCAGAATCGGGTTGCGATGTAGATGTATTTTGCAATGTTTCTGTTATATTTGGCGCTCAAACCCATTAAAACCACCTTTCCATATTTTAATGGGGAAAATTGTCTAGGTCAGTTTGATTGGTCACCTCCAAAATTTGCCGTGATGGGTTTGAGCCGGATACCTTTGATGGTACATGTATGCTGAATATTTTGTAAATTTGATTGGAAAGGCAAAACTACTTAGTTTGGTGGGTCATTTCTGGTGGCGAACATTTTATATCATATAGTTTTCTAAAGATGTACTCAACCACTTCACTACATATCAGGTGCGGCCTTTTTCAGTGGTTTGTGCAGCTATAAAAACTACACGAACATCGGATTATCTCCATTGTGACGCGTTTAACGCCCTCTGTCTTTCGGAGAGGCACATACTCCTAGATAAAGGTTTTCAAGTCTAAATATATAAATTATTAGTCTATACTATGGCTGTCTGGCAAACTTAATATTGTATTACTATTGTATGAAGGATTTGAGTTAGTGCGTCTGTACAGTTATTGTCAAGCTGCTCAGGATTGATTTTGTTTTGTTAAATAACATCATGTTTCGTCGTATTATTGTTGTAATAATAAAAAGTATCATATAACGAGCTTTTGTACTCTTGATATATTGCCAAAACGCTGTAATTAGTGTAGGCTCATTTGTCATGAAAAAAAAGCTCGTGTATTTTTTTTGGTAAAAGCAAAAGCTCACTTGATTTTGTTCAATGATACTATAAAGACAAAGAAAAATTAGGGTGGCATTTTTTCTGAGCATTGTAGCGGCCCGAAATCCAAGATGGCCGCCATAATAGCAAAACGGCCTAAAGTTGACGCAAAAATTAACATGATGTGGCTTAGATATTTTTTCAGCATGTACTGTTTGGAAAATTGTATACAGAGGTGACCATAATAACAATAACTTCCACCTGACTAGTAATATTTTTATTTTGTACACTTTCAGACAAAAGATGGACTATGTATTTCATTACAGCTGCCAGAAAATTGACGTTCGAATCCAGTCTTCGCCAGCGGTTGTTCTCATTAGGTTAAAGGTTCCACTTGTCAATTTTATGGTGTATGGTGTATATACAAACATATTTTCTTCTTCTTTTGCAGGCTACCCCCACAGCATGCACAGCAACCATAATAAACAAAATTAGTTCATTAATGGTTTTCCAGGTACCTCTGATGTCGTTATTTGATTGATTGAATTTTAGTTCGTAGTAATTTGTGTTTGCAAGTCCTAGGATATGGTTTAGTTCACTCCTGCCCCACCGGATTCACAATAAATCATAACGCGTACTACAAAATATCGTATAGACAACTCTCACCAGGGCTTCATGGCGAAGACATGGGATGAAGAGGCACGTCTACCTCAACCCCAGGTCTCCGACATCCGCACTACATATTATCTAACTATATCTCCTCCATGTCACCCTATATGTTAAACTTCACCTCACATAAACTTTCATGAACATACCACACAGCCCAACACACACAGAAAAATCTACAAAGAACACACAGTTATAAAATCTCAACAGGCTTCACATAGAAATGCCATTAACGCATAAATCTGCATCACAGTCTTTATACACAGAAATTCTCTAACCTCACAGCAACTATCGAACCCAGGCGTCTCACATAGAATACTCAAACACACTTAGTTCATCACAACACATCAAATTCTCCCATGACTTACTACAAGTACAACGCCGCAGCGCAAATCTAAATTTTCGAACAACATCCAACTCCCGAATACACATCAGAGTTTCTCCCATATTACACGTGCGACGCCGCAGAACAAACCAGTGTTTTCCACACACTACACGTACAACGCCACAACACAAACCAGTGCTCAACACACCGGAGTTCTCCACACACTACACGTACAACGCCACAACGTAAGCCAGTGTTCAACACACACCAGGGTTCTTTACACACTACACATACAATGCCACAACATAAACCAGTGTTCGACCGCCCCCATCAGATTCTTCCACCATTTCATCCCCTCTCAATCCATCCCTATTTCCCTTGCTGAATACTATAAGTGTTCCAGAATATTTTTAAAAAAAATTCTCTCTTCTGAGAATCAAGGAAAACAAGAACATCCACCACCATCTTACTAAAAACATCAACATCAATTCAAACATAATCACACAAAAATGAAACACAAAAACATTCAACCTTGACAATACAAACCAGACAACTTGGACCCAAGACAAGGCTTCACAAATGGCAATTCATACAACACCACAAACTATTGGGGACGATGTCGTAACGGTTCATCAATCACGGACTGGAGTGGGAATAAAACTTGTGGCGCACAACCTGGTTCTCCCGGGAAGCCGGCGGTCAGAATTTCTGGCAGCCAGGATGGTAAACCGAGGATGCCCACCACATATGGAATCCACCCCACAACGCCAGCCACCCTGTGGATCACATAGCAATACACATGTTGCAACAACTGGACTGATGGCCAAGAATGTCCCGGGGACCAGCGTCCGTTCTCATATCTCTTAGCAATATACCAAGGGTGGACATCTACCATATCAAAAATGTCCTATCTCAGTTAAAAGACAAGAGCCGGACACTCGTAGCCACCGGACACCCCGAAAACCGCAGATTGATGAACACTTGGAAATATACAGGGAATAATCCCGAACATCCCCGAGAGCCAGGCTGCAACAATTGCTGCCGTCGCCGGAACGTGTCGGCCCGGGGGAGGTAGGCCTGGACTATAAGGGCCACGAAACCTTCTAAGAAGAGCCAGTGTCCGGCGGAACCTCTAAAGGACATCCCGCCACCGGCAATCCAACGCGACCCTATTGTCTAGTTGACCCAATCGGCACTCATGAACATCCGCCCCTCCACCCAATTGACCCAACTGTTGATCCTATTCAACCATTTACTGACCTTGGGCGTATAATTCACTATCCAATTGGTCCAGACTTCCAAGAAGTCTAAACCTGTTACCTATCCCTTCTAGCCTATAGCTCGGCTATAAGCCTGACACTAAGCTAAATCGCCTACATAGAATCTTTAAGGCTAACCAATCTGCTCTAATCCTTCAAGGCTACCACACATATATCTCGACTACTTCTCACCCCCTTCATTTTTTTGCAGTGCTTCCTCTATGATCATTAACACATCAACGGCCCCAAATCTGCCATGTCAACCAACGTGGAATGATATATATGGTATATGCAGACAAATCAAAAAGAAATAAGGAATACTCAATCACAATCCAATCAAACACACCCAAAGACCCTCAGCAATTCTCCAATCCAGAAACTCACTGAAACAAATGAAAGTCAGCCCAAAGTGACACACGGTTGCTGCACACAATTCAAAAGAAATAAAGAACACCAATTACAATCTAATCAAACAATTTCAAAAACTCTCAGCGACCCTTCACCTCAGAAACTCACCGAAACAAACGAAAAACAATCCACACATCCTGTCCCCTACAAAACACCAAACCTGACACAAACAATAGTGTCAACTCCTCACGCTCAGCGATGCTCCACTTCAGAAAATCACCAAAACAAAAAAAAACAGTTCACAACAGTGTGTCCAAACTTGACACCAAAAATAACCCACAGTGTCAACTTCTCAGACCCAGAAAATGAAAAATATTTAAACATGTGCATTGCTCAAGTTCAAAATAATGAAACACATTCATGAACCAAATGCACACGTGTTACCGCAGTCAACACGCTCCAGTGTGCTTATTCAGCTACATCCATTAGCGAAAAAGAAAAAGAACAAGGCCCATATCCAGAACAAATGCAACACGTGCTACCACACAGTCAATGCGTTGCAACTTCTCTGTTAATCTTGCACCATTTCAATTTACAATTAATTATGTATAGAGCACTAAAGAAACCCAAGGTGGACCTTGGGGGGAAAAATCAATTATCAATTGTGCCCGAAAACCAAAGCAGGCCACCGGTGTTCAAAATAAATAAACCTTCAATCAACACTGTCTCCCGTGCCTGGAGAAATGCAACACAGAATACAAACTGGATTGTTAATTATGTATTCTTTGTGATAAATACATGTCTTCAAATGATACTTGGTTTGTAATTACAAAATGCTGTTGGCTCGGTAATGTCTGCAGAGGTATACTAGTAGCCTACAATTCTGGGTGTGCGGCGCCATTTTCAAATTTGGCAGGTAGATCATGCATATAGCTTAAATTTGATGATTCCATTAGTTTCCTTGTCTCAAAAAACTTATATTTAGATACTTTATTTGTAATTGTATCATATATACTTGCGAAGATATCGCATTTTTGGTGTGCGCCGGCTAATTTGGACGCCATCTTGGATTTCATACCCTTAGAATGTTCAGAAAAAATGCCACCCTAATTTTTTTTAAAGCTTATGATACCTTCTTTCAAAATCAAGTGAGTTTTTGCTTTTACCAAACAAAATACACGAAATTACAAATGAGCCTACACTAAATACCAGAGTTTGCTCACACCCTGTCTGGATCACTTTTGGAAGTACTCCGTCTCGTGACTCGTCTTCTCACACCAGATCAACATCTACGTTTACTCTTCAAAGCAGTTCTAAATGTGAACGACTCATTGACTATGCATGAGATAGATACAGTACACAATCAATGCAAATATAATAGTATTCTTTTCATCTTGATCCTCTGCCCACTCATCATGAATCCGCTACGTTTTGAAACGCAGCATTTCGACACAAATGGAGAGTATGGCATTTCGCCACGCGACATTTCGGCACCTTTTTTAACAGGCCAAATTATACTTATATTTAACATTTTCACATCTTTTTTAAACATATTAATATGTAAACAGGTCATTTTAAGGGTTAGTAAATTGTAGATTCTTTGGTCGCGAATATCGGTGACATTTTGGTAACTTTTTTCACATATGCGGTTGGTTTATTAAGACATGTTGTCATTCTATTACTATTAAAAACCTCATCAATCAACCTGAATATGTAGAAAAAAGGTTATCGAACTGTCTCGGACAATCGCGGGTAACTACGAGAAACCCTAACTTGGTAACCCTTAAAATGATCTATCTATATGTTGAACATATGTTAAAACGAATGTGATTTTTTTTATTTTTAGCGTAATTTGGCCCGACAAAAAGTTGCCGAAACTTCGTACCCTTCATTTTGCGCCGAAATGTCGCGTGCGAAAATGTTGCTTACGAAATGTCGCATGCCGAAATGTTGCGTACCGAAATGCCCTGATTATAATATATGCATACCAAAGTGTGCAGGTCTGGGAAACTACATTTGATGTAACTGTAATATATATGAACTTTATTGCAGTAGGTCTAATATAACACTTATCTGGTTAGTCTTTGGACCATATGCCTACTGATTATAATCTCTACCAATCTCAGTAAACTCAGATATGATATCACGGAATATTATATCTGAATGCAGCCCTATATAAATCCCGTGTGAGTTGAAACTATTATTGTTAGCCAATCAGATGGATAGCTGGTTGTGACTATTTAAAAATCACGCCAACAGTAATTACACACGGTAGCTCGTGGTCTAATATATAAACATTATTTTTAAACAGTTTCCAGATATGTCATCTTTTCCATACAGGGTCCGTAAACATCAAAGAGTTTACTCCCGCCGAAAAATCTGGCTTTGTTATGGGTAGAAATTAGGAAGATGTTAATCTCCTTGAATAAACATCAATCATTGTCAGAGTGAAAAGGTTGAAATGGTCGTGATTGGCTTGTTATGAGATCTCGTAGAATATCGGCGAACATTTCGCACGAAGTTTTCATAGCGTTACGTCTAGATGGTATTCCACTGATTTACCATCTTGGTTTACCTAGATTGAATCTCTACAAGAACTATTGGGAGGACTTTCGTTTGTACATTTTCGTTTACTAAACAGAGTTTAATTATTCGCGTATTACCTTCGATCCAGTTTAATGCTGATTCGTTAAAACCATGTGACATATACTACATAGCAGCTGCTTGGTGAAACTTTGATTTTAGTTGTAAATGTTATTCAGAAAATGAAATGGAAAGGTACAACGAAAAATAAGTTATATAAATTTTATTATAATTTCCAAAACTTTTAACGTCTAGAATATAATTACATTCAGTTCAATGTTTGCCGCGGTTGTATTTGTAAAATGGTCTGTAAGTTAGAGTTACATAATAGCTTAAATCGGAAAGGGGACTTTAGCATGCAGTAGAGCATGGTCGTGGGAATAACAGTGAGGGAGCATATGGTATTTAATAAGTTAAGCCCAACGAGGGCTGCTTGAACCTTGTACGGGCAAGATAATTTATGGGTTAGCCAGCTTAAGCTGACAACGCTAACCGCGAGGAAGGCAACATTCAAGGGATTATAAGAGGATTACAGGTGAACAAAGGCTGCGCGATACAGTGTGATGATCGCCACGTTCTTTGCTTGCTGTTAAATGAGTGTGCCAAAAGTGACGATAGATTACTGAAGCCAACGTGAGCAAAGGGACGTTAGTCTAGACAGCTCAGACAAGGCATATCAAAGCGAACGTGAGCAAAATCACGTCAAATGCACAAAATGTCCGTTTCTCACGTTGTCCTAGTTCACAGTGTGATATGCCTTGTCTCCGCTGTCTGCACTAACACGACTTGGCTCACTTTGGGCTAAGCTGTCTATCGTTACTTTTCTCAGGCTTATCGGACAGCGAGCAAAGAACGTGTCGATCATCGGTTCAAACTCCATGTAAGGATCACGAGACAATGTATACAATGGCCATGTCTGGAACATCGCGCAGCCATTTGTTCGAATATAAGCCACCTATAATCCCCTGAAAGTTCTCTTCCTCGCGGTTAGCATTGTCAGTTGAAGAGGGCTAACGCATAAATTATCTCTCGCACAAGGGTCCATTGAAATTTTCGTAAGATAAGATAAGATTTATTGACGTAAAATTATACCCGCAGGGGGTTAAAAAAACGTGAATACAAACAGTTTCAGACATATACATGTAGAAGACAGACACGGATGACGGACAATACAAAACAATATACAGGACAGATTTATTACTTCGTGGGGTTTTAGAGTATCTACCTGTCTCAATTTCCAATCTATGGGCACTGATTCGAAGTTTAACTAGTGCAGATCTATGTTTTCCATTACTCAGAGACATTAGATTTCGCTCATGGATACTGTAAGCTCCCTCATTATTTTCGTCAGGATCGTGTGCTATACTGACGATCATCGACGCTATACTAGCTCCCCTGCATTTCGATTTTACAGCAATTTGAAATTACTTAATTCGACATAATTCGGTACATTAAGAAAATAAGGGAAGGGAATACTGTGAATAAAGGCAAATAGAGAGATCAGCCGGGTGGTGAAAAATAGCGAGAGAAAAAAACCCTTTGTTGTTGAGTTAGTGAATCCAAAAGTTAATATATTTATTCTGCCTGAAACTGCTTCGTTCAGAGAATCGACCCAAGTCATATGCAGTGAAAACCTTGCGATCAAAAGTCACGGTAAAATAGCACTAGTGGACGTTTAAAGTCGGGTGTTTTCAATAAATTTATTTAAAAAATATGATAAATTTA
Organism: Hanleya hanleyi; assembly: GCA_036873755.1. Classification (NCBI taxonomy): domain Eukaryota; kingdom Metazoa; phylum Mollusca; class Polyplacophora; order Lepidopleurida; family Hanleyidae; genus Hanleya; species Hanleya hanleyi. The sequence continues at coordinate 72,832 of JAVTVY010027359.1, read as the reverse complement.
GGCATGAGGTGTATTTTTTCAATATCGATGCGCGTTTATCAATACGAAACAAACGGAAAAATAGACCCATAAATCTGTACACATTATGTACAGATTTATTTCCGGGAAAACGATTAGAAACCATCTCCGGTGATCTGGGACCTATGAGCTTCCTCGGCGGCCCCTGGACCCTAGGCGGCCCCTGGACCTTCGTCTATGAGCTGTGAGGATTTCCTAATGTTAGCATTGTGTAAATGGATCATATTTGTACGCGTAGTAGTTTCTATTATGTTCCCATGACGTGAAAGTCTCGCTTTAGATAAGTTGAATATTGACCGTTACTGTACCGTGTGGGATAGAGTAATGAGAAACAAATATGTATATTGGGTCGTAGACGAAAAGCAATTGCAAGTAGGGGTAACGGGTGTTTTGGGGTCTAGGTGAGCCATCCATAGTCCGAATGGGCCGTGTGGGGTGTCATAGTCAAGCTCTCGTGGGGTAGTTTCTATTAGAAGTAACGTCATTCTGCGCATGCGCCATCGGGAAATAGGTATTTTCTGCAGTGCGCAGGTGGGATTGGGGCAAAGGTGGACCATCCGTATTCCAAATTGGCCGTGTGGAGTGTCATGTTGAAGTTCCAGTGAAATCACGTTGATCTGCGCATGGGCAGACGGGATATATTAGAAAAAAGTGTTTGAATGGGAGATTTGCGAGTGCTTCTGGGCAGTTTTTTTTTTGTGTGGAATCAACTTCTCCCTTTTGGTCCCAAATAGTTTTCCGTACATTATTTCGATTATCAATCCACTATTTTCCTCACACTGTTCGTCCAATAATGGGCTTTCCAGAAATAATCCTCCAAAAATAATCCAGACACATGGAAGAGGTCAAAGCTGGAAAAATTTTCCATGCCAATTTTTAAGTTTGGAGAATATTGAACACTGATCTTTGGATTCTATCAACCCGTAGTTTTGCACTTGTAGAATAACCAATGGATGATATTTGAACCACCAGTAATAATTCGACTGATTATTTTTAAAGCTATTTTAATGATTTGTTCTCATGCTGAAAATAACAATATGTAAAATTCCACTGAAAAGTCAAGTTTGTTCTGCCTGTATGGGCAGAGATCATACACCAGCTGTTGCACTGGCAATATAAACAAAACTATTTGTGGATGCCTCAAATAAAAATGCAAGTTTGCAGGTAGTTTTTGTCCAAGTAGTTGCGATTTTAATTTTATTTTTCTTTCCGAAGTATACATGTATGTCCACTCATTATAATTAAAGTAGCTGAGACAATATTACTTCATTTACGTTAACCAATGGTATAATGTGCCACTTAAATGGGCTTAGTAGTGTAGGTGTATGGTTTACAAGGAGACAATAATACCTTGTCAATAGTCTTATCATCAGGAGGTACTGAGGTTATATAAACATCTATTAAGCATAACAAATGTAACAGTTCTCATCAGAGAGATGTGCGCAAGCTTCAGATACCGGAATTTTCGCAGTCAACCTTCTCGTATGGCTATAGGACCTTATAATGTACTGAATAGAAAAGTCACATTTGTCTCTATTTATTTTTTTAGCGGTTGATATCATCAGAAAGTATGATAAATAAGATTTCTTGGGGTATATTAATACTGTAAATCAAATTATATTTTCTTGCTCCTTTTGTGACAATATTTATCACCTCTATTACATATTAAGACATGGAACCGATTGAAAAATCGCACTTTTTCCCAGCTTTAACCCCAAATAAAAAGAACTTTGCTTTATTTTTGTAATCTAGCCGTTGATACTCATAAAATTTACTTGCTATGGAATAGAGATTTTTAACAATTAATGGTCGCCCCAGCAGCTAAATTGCTCCCTCTTAACTTTGAAAACTATAAAATGTGCCGATTCGTCGACGAGAATGCATGCTTCTCCGGAGCGATGTGGGGCACCTCCTCCCCAAGTGTTATGTAATAATAAAACGGCTTGATCGCAGGTGAATTTTAATCCGTACCGTACAACACATACCGTTTGAGGCGCTTGACCAGAAAATCCCATCCGAGATTTTCAGTTTCATTAAATTCAATATACAGAGGACGTACTATTCACTCATGTCACAAGTTTGACAGAAACGGTCTGCACTTTATAGTTCTCGTGCCCTCTCGGTGTCTTTTATTCTATACTCATTCTATCAGTTCCCCGCAATAAGAGTCCCATCAATTAGACATGTTGAACGACGTGCCCTAGGAGAAGAAAAAAATAGCATGATAGATACTATAGCATGATTAGTATGCATGAATCAGAAAACAGATGAATGACCTCGGCAGTTATCGCCATTGAGAGCTATATGATAACCACCGCAGTGTAAATGGTTAGAACCATACAGTTTCATCGATCCATGATAAATACCAATTAGCTCGTGAAGTAATTGTGTCATCTCATTAGGTTTCGATATCTTGAGTCATACTCCACCAAATAAATATTTTTTGTCAAATATGAAACACATATGAAGATACAATCAATCAATCAATCAAGTTTATTTGTGCAACTTTGAAACATACACAGTATGACAAAACGTATATTGTCAAGCAGATACTAGAACGTACTTTCGCCTATCGGATACATTGCCTATCAAATAAGGTAATTTTCGGTGCGGTGTTACTGACAGCATCTGCATAGATTTATACATATTTTTTTCTATTTTGCTTTATTTTTGTACACTCAGTTAGCATAACTCCATAATATAACAATATCTGAAAATATCCTTTAGGGTCCATTCAACATGTTCCACGTTCTTATCGTTCCAATCGGTCTTTGTAATGGGTATTTAAAGGAACTGGCCTGAGATGGTTGCTAAATTCAATGCAACCAATGTTAGCTGAAAATTATGAGATACAAAAACGAAGTATTTCATCTGACATATTTCGTAGTATTCATGGTAGCTGACTATGTTATGAAGTTGAGATCTTATTATCTGTAAGTTATATAACAGTATTACAGGTAGCTTAAATGTCGAAATTATACCCGCACCGTAGCTCCAATTATCAGATCGTAATCTGCCATGTCCAACACAGGTTATTGTCAAAGTCATGATTAATCCCCTCCTCGTGATAGAACCCTAGCTTTAACCGAAGGTATGGTGTACAGATTGCAAACGGTATCCCAGGTCTTCCAGTTTGAAACTGCTGGTCGATATAAGGCCGCTCAATATTATAATACTAATGGGTTTAAGTAAGTTATTTTGGTAAACAGATAACCCACTGATATAAAACAACAAGATATACCGGAGAGTGGACTGCTTGTTGGACTTGTTTCGAACATTCTCTAACCACATACATGAAACGCTGCGGGTATGTACCGGTGTGGTACATGTAATTATTGGCACAATGGTAATATCGACTACAGCCTACAGGTGCCAAACTCATTCTGTGTTCATGAGATGTTTAGAAAATGTGTACTGGTGTGATGGATAAGAATGTTTTGGTGATTAGTGCCCTTTTCCCTAACTTTTTCTGTTGCAACCAAGGACGGACACTTGTCCCCAATGTGGAGAAAAGTGTCCTAGCTGGGTTAGTAGATAGGGGCCGGACCCACCGGTACCGATTCAGACAAAAGTAATTTGTTGAGAAACCTGCAGCGGTTAAGACCGATGTTAAGGTTTGACACAATCTCAACTTCCGGTGAAACGAGGGACTTTATCATGAGATTATATAAAGTCCCTGGTGAAGTATATCGCGTGCAGGATCAATAATTTGTATATACCTCATATATTAACAGCCATCTGCGCGAATGCATTTAATCAGATACCGTCAAAGCTTTTGCTGGGCCTATCTTTGCTCCAGTACACGAACACATTGTGCGGTAAATCCCCGTTCCAGTTATTTCACAGCTGGAGGAGGATAACCGATGTAGATGTCGATATTCGTGCAGGTTAGCTATTGATTTGGCATCCGATAAAGATCAAATGCGTTTTGTTTAGGGGCACGACGTTCGTTGCTTTCTCGCCGTTTTGAATTGTACTTATCCGTATGCTGAAGTCAGAGGAGACGGACAGGTGCGTATGACTCTCTACGTTGCAGACCGTATTCATAAGCTACGTGCCTTCGCTGGCACCAGCGAAGGCACGAATCGACACGAATCTTATTCTTTGCAGCAGGTAATACCATTTACAATTTAATTATACTTTTTTACTTTATTTTTATTCCAACATTCATTATAAAAACATAATATAGATGATAATACAGAGTAAATATGCCGAACGCATTGAAATCTGGTTGAAGGAACAGAAAACACATGGTCAAAGTATATTCCATGCGAAAGAGTAATGCCATCAGTGTCCAAAAAGCACAAAGGTGATTTTTTGTGATTTTATCCAAGTGAAATAAAAACAAATCTGATAGACGAGAAAAAGGCTACAAATTGGCAGAACACAGTCGCCTTCATTGGTAAATTTAGGCCAAATTGGAGCCAATCAGAAAATTCGGATTATTCTTTATTTGCATTCACGGAAGAACATTGACCATTCGAATGAAAACGTAGATAAACAAATAAACATGAAATCCTAAAGACCATGCGCGTTGATATATTCGGAAGGATTTAACGTCCAAGAATAATCATGGTTTGATATAATATATGTAAGTTCTATGTTTCGTCCATATCCACGCAGATACAAACTGCGTTAGAAGACGAATGTATGCTCTCGTGCGGATTTGAGAGTCCAAAGTCGAACTGTCCGAGCTAAGATGCTTCGAAGTTATGAAATAAATATCGGAGCGAACTTGGGAAAGATAAATCGGTCTCGTGGGCGCTCCTTGGTTAATCTCGGGTTAATTCGAATTACTGTATGCACTTTTAATGGCTTTGTATGTAATACCATTCTCCGGTATATACCAGGCCGGCCTTCATGGACCGTTTATCGTTTGAAATACAGTGGCACCTTAAAGGAATAGAAAACATATTGTCAAACTATATTCCATGCGGAAGAGTAATATCCCCAGTGTCAAAAAAGCATAACAATTATGTTTTGCGATTTCTTTTCAACCCGATAAATCCGCAACTAATTATCGCATTACGGTAATTCATGCGTGCCGCCATCTTGCCTAAGTCGGTCGAACGTTGTGACGTCGACTGGCTCCTCCGCTCTTTTGTGTGGAGGGAAAACGACCGCTCTATCCTTAATAAATATGGATTGACGATGACTTTAGATATGCTGATACGCAAAAAGTCTGAGCTTCAACAGACTGACTGTAGGTGCGGCTTAAAAACTGCTGACCGCTTCTCTCTTGCAGGAAACAAACCTCAGTATGTTTATGTATACATGATTGTCTTTTTGAATTTGGTGCCAATACTGTTATATGGAATATGGAATAGGTCTTTGGATTATGGACGCGGATATTCTCTAATGGACGACGGCTGAATTACGAATGACGGACCAGACGCTTGTAATTACTCGGTTATAGTTTTATACTATACTATGCTTCAGCCAGTCGGGCATGAAATTGATGAAATGAGACGTCAATCGGAATATTTTTCGGCCTACTGTCACTGTCAGCCCTGTTGAAACACCCAAACGCCAAGCATTGTGTTTTTTTTATTTCAGTCGTATAAAATCACAAAAATCACCCTTGTGCTTTTTGGACACTGGGGGCATTACTCTTTCGCATGAAATATACTTTGACCCTATGTTTTCTATTCCTTTAACCAGATTTTAAGGCGTGCGGCATATTTACTCTGTATTATGATTTATATTATGTATATGTAATGAATGTTGGAATAAAAATAAAATTAAAAAGTGTGATTAAATTGTACATGCTATTCGTCGCTATCTGCTGATGTAGATCATAAGATTCGTGCCTTCGCTGGTAAATTAGCCACCGAAGGTACGTAGCACATGGATACGGTCTGTACAACGTAGGGAGTCATACGTTGAGTCATGCATTGAAACCATTATTACCCAAAGAAAATTATTATTGTAAGAAATATATAATGTATAGAAAAAGAAAAAAGAGTCACTCTCCATATTATAGATGTAATGCTGGTGATTAGCGATTCTTCTTTACTTCTATTTATGTCTCTCTCTACTCTCTCATTGTTATTTATTATTTAATTATTTATTACCCAAAAAATATTTAGCGCTGCAAAAGATCTTAAATGAACTAAGGAATGTGCCGTGAAATTTAAATAAAACATTGAGTTGATGAGCTGCGAAATCGGTATGAGAAGCAGCTCTTAAACTACAATTTCAGTCAATAGATGTAATGGCCTGGAAAAAAACTGAGGAGGGGGAATATGTCAGGGGGGATATGTTCAGGGAGGGAAAATTCCAGGGTGGGGGCAGGGGGGATATGTTCAGGGAGGGAAAATTCCAGGGTGGGGGGATATGTCAGGGGGAGGGGTGAATGTCCGTACCCCGTCATACGCAGGTGTTCGTTTAAGTATCTATGCAGAATCACATCTGACTTTAGCATACGGAAAAGTACAATTCAAAACGCCGAGACAGGAACGAACGTCGAGCCCCTGAACAAAACGTATTTCATCTTTGCAGATCGACATCTACATCGGTTATCCTTATCCAGTTGCGACATAACTCCTGAAACGGGGATTTTCCGCACCCCACGGAAGCGTATTAGTGCCAGTGTGAAAAAAAATCCGAGATTTATCTCCTAATTAGGACTTATTATCTCCTAATTAGGAGAAAATTATCTCCTAATTGGAAAATTATCTCCTAATTAGGAGATAATAAGTCCTAATTAGGAGATCATTTTCTCCTAATTAGGAGATATTATGTCCTAATTAGGAGATAAATCTCGGAATTTTTTTTTTCACTGGCACTAATACGCTTCCGTAGGTAAAAGCTCTGACGGTATCTGATTAAATGTTTTCGCATAGATGGCTGTTAATGAGGCATATTCAAATTATTAATACTGCACGAGATATATTTCACCAGGGACTTTATATGATCTCTTTATAAAGTCCCTGGTTTCACCGGAGCTTGGGATAGCGTCAAATCTTAACATCGGTGTTAACCGCTGCAAGTTTCGCAACAAATAACTTTTATTCGAATCGGTACGGTACATATTTTGAAAACATCTCATGAACACAGAATGAGTTTGGCACGTGTAGGCTGCAGTCGATTACCATTGTGTCAAACCATGTACCACACCGGTACTCACCCGCAGCGTTTCATGTATGTGGTTAATAGAGAATGTACGAAAAAAGTCCAACAAACAGTCCGCTCTCCGGTATATCTTGTTGTTTTATATCAGTGGGTTATCTGTTTACCAAAATAACTTACTTATTATAATATTGAGCGGCCTTATATCGACCAGCCGTTTCAAACTGGAAAACCTGGGATACCGTATGCGACCTGTATGCCATACCTTCGGCGAAAACTAGGGTTCTATCACGGGGAGGGGATTAATCATGGCTTTGACAATGACCTGTGTTGGACATAACAGATTATGATCTGATAATTGGAGCCACGGTGCGGGTGAACATTCGATATTTGAGTTACCTGTAATACTGTTACATAACTTACAGATAATAAAATCTCAACTTCATAACATAGTCAGCAACATGTTGAATGGACACTAAAGGATGTTTTCATATATTGTTATATTATGGAGCTATGCTAACTGAGAGTGTACAAAAATAAAGCAAAATGGGAAAAATATGTCTCAATCTATACAGAGCATGCTGTCAGTAACACCGCACCGAAAATTACCTTATTTGATAGGCAGTGTATCTTCATATGTATTTCATATTTGACAAAAAGCATTTATTTGGTGGAGTATGGCTCAAGATATCGAGACCTAATAAGATGAAGACATAATTACTCCACGAGCTAATTGGTAGTTATCATGGATCATCGATCTGTATGATTCTAATCTGTATGACGCTAACCATTTACACTGCGGTGGTTATTATATAGCTCTCAATGGCGATAACTGCCAAGGTCATTCATCTGTTTTCGGATTCATGCATACTAATCATACTATACCATCTATCATGATAGCATGTGTTTTCTTCTCTGAGAAACGTCGTTCAACATGTCTAATTGACGGGACTCTTATTGCGGGAAACTGATAGAATGTGTATAGATTAAAAGACGCCGAGAGGGCATGAGAAGAAGTAACTAGAAAGTGAAGACCGTTTTTGTCAAACTTGTGACATGAGTGAATAGTACGTCCTCTGTATATTGAATTTAATGAAGCTGATGAGATTTTCGGGTAAAGCGCATCAAACGGTATATACAAGGTGTTGTACGGTACGGATTAAAATTCGTAAGCTTTGTCAGTATCAAGGGCTAGATTACAAATATAAAGCAAAGTGCTTTTCATTTGGGATTAAAGCCGGACAAAGTGCGATTTTTCAATCGGTTCCATTTCTTAATATGTAATAGAGGTGATAAATTTTGACACCAAAAGGAGCAAGAAAATATAATTTGATTTACAGTATTAATATACCCCGAGAAAGCTTATTTATCATACTTTCTGATGATATCAACCGCTAAAAAAATATATAGAGACAAATGTGATTTTTCTATTCAGTACATTATACATGTAAGGTCCTATAGCCATATGACGTTTCTTCGATATCAATGAAATGATCAAAACTGGATATACACTAATACTTAAATTCCAACAATAAAGTTAATGATCTCAATCCCGGACTTAATTATAATTGAAGGTAATCCGTGAACAATATATTTTACCAGATAGCAGCGACACATGGATCTGATTTCTTCCCGAGGCCTACAGCCTGTTGCAGTTCAATTTATAACTTGTTTAATTTTGGGGAATATGCAATATGCATCACATTATCACAGAAAGGACTATTATATTACACTGATTATAGTTCTGGCAGCTTGAGGTTAAAACTAAAAATGTGGTCCAGTTTTCATTTATAAAAAATATATCCTTTGTTGTAAGCATGGCAAAGAGTGTAACAGTGTGAACCGCACATTCAAGCCTGCCGCTGCTATCGGGGCATATTTATTTAGGACTGATTTCATTTATCTCGGGAATCCAGGATTGGGCTTTTTCGATCTATCTTTACCAAGGAAGACATTTACTAAGCCGCACATATAGAAGATATGTGGTATTCATACAAAAAATACATGTAACTTTGCCCTGGAAAATAATTTGAATAATATGTATCGACATAGGATAATGATAATAAGATTATATTAGTTTAGATATCTAACCTCATCCGGATATAAATAAATTCACAATGTCTCATTGATTCCATGGGCTAAAATAAGGAGAGGCAGCGTAACTTTTCTCGGTCCCGCACCCCCCCCCGCCCACCCCACACCATCACCCCAGACCAATACGCTGAATTATATCATTGGGAAGAAATACCAACGTTAATTTAAAAATACCTCTGTATGCACGTATGCGTTGAAAGGAACGTTCCTGTAATATCCAAATATTAATACCTTCCACTCCATATTAATTATGACATATACAGATTCCATTTCTGCCCGTATAACTGGATGTGTGCTCGCGATATTTATAGATACCAAATCTGTTTGAGAACAAACACTATGTATCAGCATATATTATGGTAAGTCTTAAGATGAACCTAAGATGTCTTAAGATGAAGTCTAATATAAAACATTTAGAATGCCTTGAATATAAAGAAGGCCGTGCTGTACTCCACATCTAGTTTTCTCTCGTATTCAAAGTTACTTGAACTGATTTCATCCTAGAACACCTTTACTCGGCAAAACAGATCAGATCTACAACTTATCTGGACGTTTAGGCCCTTCGTGCTTATTTCCGCTCATATTTGGTGATTAACAGTAGATATGGATAGCTTAACCGCGGTATCGTCTGCGCGTCACCGATAATGGCGATAAGAAACACACCCGTCGTGCCTCACGAACATTTATCTCTACAGCTGCCTCGGCCCTTAACATCAACGACCGACCGCTGAGATATAATCGGTGATTTATTTATTTGTCACCACTAACGGAAACACATTTGGGGCATCTAAACGCTGATTTTTACAAACGTCACCAGTATAATCAGTTTAAGAGGACGATAACACTGGTGACATTAAGGAAAATCAGCAGTATGAATTAGTGTCAAAACGGAACGCACAATACCGCTAGTGGTGACGTTTTCTTGAAATCATCGATTGCGTCGAAACAAGACCACTAAGAAAACGGGGCAAGTTACTGGTGATTTTTTGGCACTTTGTCACCACAGCTTGTTCACAGTGTAACGCCATCAGTTTATTGGATGATATTTTAAACGGATTGTTCGCGTTATAACCGTACTGTCCTAATCTGCATGCAGAGCTGGTATGGACTATTATAACTGCATTATGGAGAATACAAAGCGTGAGAGACACAGCTCTGCTAAATAAACCGGGAAACTCAACTTTTCTAGATGACGTGGCCGGTATAACCTGAGGAAGTCAACTTTGCTACATCATGTAGGCGATCCAACTTCGGTAGATTACCATGGGAGATCCAACTAAAGTCAGTGTAGTCGGCATATGTGTATGTTCCTTTTTTTAGGAGATTGCAATAATAGAAAAGGGTATTAAAGTGAAATATCGCTTATTTGATAGACCTAAAATTATCCCTGTTATCACAGTGATCAAGTTTCCGAGGATAATGAGATTTGCGAACACTCTTGTCCATGAGTAATATATAATTTTTTCCTGAGTAATCCTGAGTTTCCCCCATAATAGCTGGCTTCCTGAGTTAGTTCAGAGGGCGTCAGAAAGGTAAACACTATTTCGAGATATAGGCTCTCTGAAATATATATATATATCATAGTGTTAAATTAGCAACCCCATAGATGTCACCGAACTGACGGCTCACCACAGAATATGATCCTTTGACTTTCACGCAATATAGGACGTAGACCTGCTGTCCTGTACCCCAATACACACTCCAAGCAATTGTTACAGGCACAGATTTCTGGAAGAACCTACCCTGTTCCCAAGGGCGTCGTTAGGGAAGTCACCTGAAGACGCCCTGGTTCTCTCAGTTTTTTTTTCTGGACGGCTTTGTGTGTACGAAGGGGTACCAAGACAAATGAATCATCCACGGGATTACAACACATATTTATCAGCATAACCTAACCAATAACAGACTTACCAACTTGTATATAGCGACTCTTCTTTACTTGTATTTATATTTCCCTCTGTTCTCTCATTGTTATTTATTATTTAATTATTTATTTTAATATCTAGTATTGCTAAAGATCTTAAATTAACGAAGAAATGTACCGTGAAAGTTAAATAAAACATTGAGCTGATGGGCTGCGAAATCCGTATGGGAAGCGGCCCTTAAACTACAATTTCAGTCAATAGCAACTGTCGCCAACTTAACGGGGAACGACGCGACTGCGAGAGTGTCAGAAACTGATGAAACCTAAAAGCAGAAACTATCCTAAGAAAGCGAGGAGAGATTGCGAATATGTAAATACGTAATGCGCAAGGCAAACATGGTTATAATAATGAAACTAACTCTTTTACTCATGAAATCATATTATCAAATTCCTTAATACATAAATATATGACTATAGTACAACAACATTGTCTCACACAACTTGTTCAGTTCGTTATAATATGCAAGAGGAGCGGTGTGGCGAATGTGGTGCTGGCTAAATTTAAATTAACGTTAAAGGCGATTGTCCCTATCAACGCTAGGATGGCTACCATAGATCCGAAGTAAACAGGCACTGAAAGTATATATCAAAATGTGTTAAGATAGGGTTCTATCACAACACCCACAGCCGAAACATCGTACACTCTTTCTAGCTAGGTGAACATGTGAAGCAATACTGTTTAGATTGTCAGTTTATAATTAGATTGTTATATTTGAAAGTTGCATTCGCCACTTACTCGGATCGTCACTGGTTGAACGTAGGTCACAAGCGCTGGTCTAGGCATCGATCGCTGACCGTCAAATACTTGAGACTAAAAAAATGGCAGTTCTTGCTTCATTGCTTCGCGCTCAGTATTCCGATGATAGATCAAGGACTGTTTCGCTCTGTGTCAGGAAAATGTGACTGGGTGAAGTATTATGTCTACCTACGGTATGGTGCTTCAGCGAGGCAAAACTCTGTATCTCGACAATTTTATGCGTTTCAACAATGCCAAATTATTTGTCCCATAACGTGATATTTGTAGCAGGCTCCTGGAAGAATAATTCTCAATATGATGCTTTCTAACCGTACATTTTTCATAATTTAGCAGAACCGTCGCTTGTTTAACGTATTTCGCGAAACAGAACAATACACTGTTAGAATTTTTGGGTCGGGCCGACCCAATAATGTTGGGTCAATGGGCTTCCGACCCAAAAAATACTAGTCAGAAATTTTGGGTCAACTATTTTGACCCAACATTATTAGGTCGCCACTCTTTTGGGTCGCTCACCGACCCAATAATGTTGGGTCAATGGGCTTCCGACCCAAAAAATACTAGTCAGAAATTTTGGCTCAACTATTTTGACCCAACATTATTAGGTCGCCACTCTTTTGGGTCGCTCCCCGACCCAATCTTCTTGGGTTAAAATCTTGGTAATTAGCTTTGACCCTTCGTCAACTAGTTTGTTACTCCTACCACATAATAATAAAGACAATTGTTTAACATATCAGTAATAAATTTATTCACCTTCCATTGTTTAAGTTAACATCTGAACCCATTGTAGTGAGTGAATACAGAAACTGGTATGATTTAACATTTATAACATGATACACCATAATATCTCAATATACTTCTTCAACATGCACATTGTTGCAGTAAGCTTACATAAACCTGGAAATATAAGGTTAGCTATAAAATATGTACATGTATTTGCCTTCATTAGGCTCCTTTCAATATTGAATGTGCAGGGAACCATAATCTTATGTTGGCCCAGATGTAATTCAAGGTTGGTGAAAATTAAGTGTGTTTCTCGTCCTCTATCACATTGTTTTACAGTGAAGGGAACTAAATCATACAAAACGTTGAACGACACCATGTTGGATCTTCAGAAATAGGAGAGATAAAAAACAAATTCCTACGAAGTAGGCTACCATTTTGTAAATTGTCCGGTAATGAGCGAGCGAGTCAGTCCATCCGAATCTTTTTGACGGCAAAATAATGAGAACCGTTGACATTAGAACCTTGATTTTTGGCATGAACAGGCATTAGGGCATTGTTACCAGTAAGTTCGAGCTGACCAAATTCTGATGAAGATTTGATTTATAATTATTTTTATATTATTTATTGATGGCTCTGACAGCGAGTGCACTGTCATGCCCAACAGAAACCCTTAAATTTTACTGACTTTTGATACGGCATATCACATTGGACACACTTCGTAAAATCAAGCGGCGGTCAAGACTTAGATGGGTGACCTCGTGCTGTACTGCTGATAAGTGTCCAGGGTAATACGAACCGAGGGCGATAATAGTTGCTAGGCTAATGACTCACCAGCGGTGACATCTGGGAAAGTTAATAGTATACCCACTGTCAATTAGAGACTGCTATATAAATTCTCTCACGGTAGCACATTGGGCTCCAAAGTCATCTCTAGAGTACACTTAAATCATATCAAACCCTACTTCGTAGGTCCTGTGACGTGGGTCACACTGCCATGTTGAAATCTACAATTCGAATATATTTTATAGAATGTGTGGGGAACTAAAACAAGTGAAATTATCACTAACAGATCCATAATGGTGTATATCTTACAACTTTTGATAAAGTAGTATCAGTGCTCTAATATCTCAATTTGTGTTTTTAGCATTTATCTTGGATAGGTGTCTGCCGAGAAACAGCTGGACATGCAACACATGGTCATACTGTCCATATAAATAAGTCATTTCACCGTAACTATAATTTCTTCTATCATGCTTAGCGCCTTATATTGTATCTAAAACTGGCATAGAGTACACTGTTGTTTCCAAAGGAGTAGTGAACACCTACGGGCTGGTGATCAGGCAATGACTTATATAAAGTCACTGAAACTTTGGGGTCTCGGACTTTTTCAATCCTCCAAGAGTGGAAATGCTCATCAAATCCAATGACGTTGAACATATCAACAACGAAACAGACAACTCGGGCACTACTTAGAACAATGCATTTGATTTCTCCAACCTCTACAGTGTCGTCAGAGTCAAAACCTGTCAGAATGGTATCTCCCATTTTGTAAACCGTACCATGAACAGTAACTTTGTTACACACAGTAACCTTTGACACACTGAGCAAGCCATGGATTTCTGCACCATGATGGATATCGTCAACATTCACAGGGTAGCCGTCCGTTACCAAAACATCTTCACTGAGTAGTCCACCTTGATTCAGATGGACGACCTGAAGCATCTGATGCCTAACAGCAAGAGATTTGGCAACGTTGATGAAATTCCCGCTAAGAACAGCCGCACGCTTGAAGAAGTGGTGTTTAGCTTCATAGCGCATTACCCAATGCCTGATCAATGGCCCTACTTCCTGCATCAGCCTTGGATAATGCAGTGTATAGTGCATCTTTGGAGTGATACGCTGGTCTGGGAAGAGTCGTCGAAAATCTTTGAATAGCAGTAACAATTGCATTTCCAAATAGGACACAGTCTCCTGATCTACTTTCGGTGACATAATTAGATCGACCACATCAAGCAACTGTAGAAGTACACCCCAGTGTTCGTCGTCAGCAGGGACACGGTCACCAATAAGCAGAGGCATCTTTCTCAGAAGGCACCAATATTGAGCAGCTGCAATGAAGACAGAATAAGTCACTCTTAGAAAACATAATATGTTACAGAGGAGTTTGAGAGGCTAATATGCATGTATGTTGCCTTTATGGTGATGCTTCAATGATCATTCATGCCATGAGCAGTCATGATACCCCACCCATCACCATTATCCCCGAGACCATGCCAATCGATAATCTATCCTCTTCTTGCTGAGCACCAAACGAGAAGGCAACAAGTATCTTAGTTTAAGTCTTTGGTATATGACCAAGGTACAAAATAGCCCTTTGCCCGGTTGCCCGAGGCAACCTAAATTTCCTTTGGGCAACCAAATTCTGTCCAAATTGCAATGCATTTGGAAGTGTTGGTTGCCCGTGCTTGCCGATGGGCAACTAGAATTTGTTTGTCTATTTCATACCCTGATGACCCAGACAAAGGTTGAACTCGCAACCTCCTGCTTGTGAGTTGCTCGTATCCATTGGGCCATCTCAGTGCAGTCAGGAAATGAAGTAGGATGACAAAGCCCAATACCATCCCCCAATTTCTCTAAAATTAATTGCACAAAGCAGACAAGTTAATTTCGACAACCCCATCCCCCCCCCCCCGGTTGAAAACAGAATATGTTGAAACATTAATTCAATAACATGGCATGGTTGTTCGGACTGAAGAGTTTTTGTGTGTCATGGCTTGGACTGGCAGTAATTAGCATACCATATTGTTTGAGACTTCGAGAATCCTCCCTCAGCTTGGCTTCTGTTATAACAGATGGTTTGTTCTTAGCATCCTGCGCATTGTAGTCAAAGTTTGCAATGCGGCTGTTCAGGTGGTGGATGGTAAACAGTCGCTTCTTTATCAATGCCTGAAAGTAATTTGCAAAATAATTGCATGAACTTATTCCAATATTGGGAAATTTTACTTCCTGGAAGGTAAAGTACTTTTTTATTGACGATATACTGTGAGTAGTCTCCCTTCCCTTAAAGCAAAGCACTGGCAATTTGAAATAACTGATGGGTAGGTCATGTTTGATAACAGGGCATAAATTCAGCGGATGCTGGAGTATTTTCACAAGTGACCGTATCGGAAACTTGGCACGTAATGATTCAAACTTCATGATTCTGACTTCACAAATCTGAATAAAAGTTTTCACTCAGTTGCAATAAATCGATTAACCCTCATTTTTAATACCTCAAATATCACTTCCGGTGATCGACTTTTTAGAAGAATTACTGTAACACACGTTCTCCCGGTAATACATACCTGCAGGATGGGTTTGAGCATCCCAGGTACAAGTCCTTCCAAAACATCGTGGTGGATATCTGCAGCAAAAGCCTCAGCCCTGTGGAAGTATTTGGATTCTATGCAGCATCTCGACTGTACACCATGTGTTGCTCGACCCGTTTCTTCCACAGTAGCAAGATCACGGTCAAAGGTCTCCCTGCTTCGGAGTTCACATTCTTTTGACGTTACCTGGAAAGTAAATATCCATAATGTATCTTGATACAGTCATTGTACATGTACTTGTGATGTATCCAATATAAATGTAATTTAAATCCCCAAATACTTTGTTGTTTCATGTCCAACTTGTGCCAAGTATTTTGCAATTTGTAGTCGTGCACAATGGTCGAAGGTTTTTCACAGACAGCACAGAAAAATTACTGATATAAAAGAAAAGATACCGGCATGGTTTGACCATGTGACTGATTTGAGAAAGTTCTATTTGAATGGCCTAATACTGTACAATATCCATATATTGGACCGTAATTATGTCGCCTCATAATCTGTAGGCCATATCCACTTCTGACGGAGACATAACACAGGTGACATGCCTATCAGGCCCTCTAAAAAGTTATCTACACAAACTTACTTTGACTTGGATATCAGCTGATGTACAATGCCAGTACCGAGAAATGCATGTGTTTTCCCCATAAAAAGAATCCTGAAGACCAAATATTGAGTGAGCAGCTTTGTTGTCCAGGGCCCACTGAGCAATGGTTCCTTGGATAAAAACCTCTTCTCCATCCACATTGAAAGGAAAGCCCTGAAAACAAGTGGAGTACAAGTGATATTACAAGTACATGAAAATCAATACAGATATATATTTGCATTCCCTTTTAAATACCAGAGTAGTTTAAAAATGTGCATTCGATGCCTTCCAGTCATATCAAGACGATTATGCCTTGATTTTATTTAGGCTTGTTCCGGTCGGTAAAAAAAATATTGCTACTATGCTTCACCCGATGTGGCCTACAATGCACACCAAAATAAGGAGACATATGCAACATCATGATACTTAAACTGTCTGCTCCCTGGTCACAGCTAAGGTGGAGCAGGAAGCCCAATTTTACATTACACTTACCTCTTCTAATAGTTTTAAATCAGAATTTAATCGTCTCAGGATAACTTGCCAGCCAATATCTGGATGCTTGACATCACTCTCGAATACAAATGCATTGAGACAAATGCTTTTAAGGGTTGATCTATAGGTAGGGTCCAAGTTGAGAATGGAGAAGTATATGGCTCCTGAAACAGAGCATGTTTTCTAGATTCAATTACTTTGTATAGACAACATATGATTTGATTCATAAAAGGAACATCTTCATTTTATCCAGCCAATTTCTACGTTCCCACTTCGAACCTGCCTTGATTTATCTGACCCCTTCAGCGTTCAAAATCCGAGGTGTAAATTTCACCAGCTAACGACAGAAGAACCAATCAGAACATACACATCGATTGCGAGTGAAGTCACAGAGTGGCATCATCCTCTATTAGCGGCGTCCTTCCTCCTAATATGGTGCCCACTAATTAGGTCAGCCAATCAATAACGCTCTTGTGCAACCCATTTCGAATTTCAAATGTTTTTGAGGTCAGTGACGTCTCGTGTCTATAAGTTATTTAAACATTGAAGGGGTCCAGATATATCCAGGGAAGTTCGAAGTGGGAACGTAGAAATTGGCTGGATACAATGAAGATGCAAAGAAAGTGCATGTAACTAACCAACATACAACCAACTGCAGCGGGTAACAGTATATGAAACCACAGTATAAGTGTATAGTTTGAAAAACATCAAAAGATCGCTTCACTATCAAATAATAATAAAAAAACAACATATCAGGCCATGGACAGTACTCACCAATATTATGTTTCTGTATTTTTGACCCCAATGGATTCACCACCTCAAACCCATCATAGTACATCTGAAGTTGCATTGCATTTGGGTTCTGACAGAAGAGCGGATGCTTTTTGAAGTAGGCTCCATCTAAGAAGTCTGTCATCACTCCATCAGCAGCTGGTTGTCTCTTCCCCAACTGTAAAAATTTTGGAAAATAATATTAATAAATACGATTGTAATTATGCTAGTTGATTCTGATATTTTCTTGAACTTAATCTGCCCCGTAACAAAATGGCTAGATTTTTGAAGGTATCATACAAAAGAGTGATGGCTCTAATGCATCACCTTTTCGAAGTGATACTTATCACTTTTATCCTGGCATGTGTATGACAAGCCTACTGTGACAGGGTTGCATTCTGGTAGAGGGAGGGGAGAAGGCAAGAGGTGGAGAGATGATTGAAAAGATCAGAAGAGAGCAACAGTCGCACGAGTGAGTAGGATTTAACGTCGCAAGAGAAAAGCATAGGAAAGGGACTCCAGATATAAGGAAGGGAACGAAAGAATGAGAGGGAAAGGTGCCCCAAAACCCCACAAGGCAATAACAAATGTTACGGTAATTTCCCTATTAATTCGCGATGTAGTGATGAAACTCACCACTCCAAAAATTGGCTACTTTCGAATTATTTGTTGAGCGAATTCTAGAAAAACGCGAGTGTTCGAATTAAATGTCGCGCCGACTTTCACGGAGAATCCAAAATGGCGGACCGCTTCGCCGTGGTCGTAGTGATCGTATTTATTACCGTGTATTAACTTTGATATCTGATCAGTTTCCATAAAATGCAGTGTATGATGTCAGAAAATCTCCTCTACCCTGATAAAGGCGTCTAATTTTATTCGAGGAAGTCGAGCATATTTATCGAGTGACGAGTTCAGCACGATCATGCAGATTTTTGAGCTGACGTCCGTAAATTCGCGTCCACAATAACATCGTAAAAGTAGGCCAAAACATTGAACGTATTCCTTCCTTTTTGTTCAGTATTAGCTATGATCTATATTATGAAACCTAACTGACATGGAATGGAATGAATATTCTGGAAATATAAAACTATACACATATTAGAGTATTCCATGTTCGAGTCGTTCGGTATGTCGACGTTGTTGTTGTGAACCCTGAAAATGAACCAACGGCAAATTTGTGTAGGATTGTATCACGAAGTTTTAGACAGATTAGCGGGCTGTCATAGACTTTTTGGTCTTCACTGTGCATGATTGTACACACACCATCCAGGACTTGAATAAATATCCCGGACCTATGACACGAAATTAATGTTGAATTAACGGCGGATTGTACAAGAGAACCGAGTGTCAGTCGGCAATACACGTTTGGATTGGTTTGTTTCAAGTATGAGAATATCTATTACGGTATCGGTACTGTAACAGTTTACTAAAAGTAAAAGTCGAAGTATGATATCGTTCTGAATATTAATTAAATACTGGTATGTTCTCATCTCCGAAACTTTACCTAATGCCATTTAAATGTGTCTCAAATTTGTTTAGCATATAGAGTAATGGAATGGCGATAGCGATGTTTTGATTCTTAGTGTAAAAATGCGCGGTGTAATTCCAAAGAATTTTTGGTTGCTGGAATTTTGGTAAGTTCGTGGGTATTCGTAAGAAATATTTTCATTCACAATAAAATATTTAACAAAACCGGAAAGAGTAAGTCTTTATGATAACTATATTTGAACAAAACAGAGCACATGCAGAGATGATTGTTGTCGGCGCTTCACATCGCAAAAATTTGTTTGTGTCCCCTGGTGGGAAAACTGACGTTTGTCAACTGTGTGATTTCCTGTCTATGTTTCATTAAACGATAGATGCAATCAAAGCCAAGATATAACAAGTTTGAATGAGGTATTGTGAAATTTACAGGACGAACAAGGGCCACACATTAACACACAAACCCATAATACTGCAGCGTTAATTTGAAACCCCTTCCAATTGCCTCTTGCTGGTGAATCGCGCATCCTCACCCAGAGCTGAATTTGGGCTTCCGAAGGGACGAGGTATTCCCCAGGCAGTCAATTCAATGTTAATTCAAGGCTAAAATTAAACTAAACACTTCATTAGCAAACTATCCCGGTACTCAAAACAATGTAGCCATTGACAATTTAAATATCAAAGGAGACCTGCAGCAAATGCCATTCATGTGGAGGCTTGGTGTTTCAGTAGGAAATTGAGGGGCACTGAGGGGGTATACTATTATGTCGTGCGATGTGAACACATCGTTTCAAGTTTGTTTCCTATACAGTGAAACTTAATTATGATAATAATAAAAATACGGCCTCTTTCACGAACATGCTATTAGATATTGTATTGTATGTTGAGTATTATTAGAAGGGAGAAAAATCAGAGAACCTGATGAAGAATGCAGGACGAGTCAGATCGATCACCGTAATTCTGTAGGTTTGTTTGCGGTCAAATATACTTACCACATGGGGTCTGCGTAAATACCTCACCTTGTCGTGTGGATAATAACACGGACGTATGGTCTGTTAGGGGGAGGGAGGGGGGAATGGATGTTCTGAAAGACAAAAGGAAACCCTTTCACCATTGTTTGTGATCTTCCAGGCTTGTCGATACGTTGTCATGCACAAACAAGTGATGCTCGAGAATTGTAGTCCAGATTTGTTATTTTTAGAAATTTTTATTGATCAAAATACTAAAAAAAAATCAACGTTAAATGTACATCCTTCCAAAAGGCTTTTCGTGATGGCTCATTTTTGACGTCAAATAATGGTCGTTTGATTGTCCACTTCACCTGAAAATATAACGAATAGCATACAACATACCACAAGATTAAATCGCATCTTGCTTTCCTCAAACGAAGAATTCAGTTGCTGTGAAGAAATCTGATGCAATTCACCAGCACACACGTTACAACTTGATATCTCCGCGGGAACGTCACCCGACAAAGTTTGAACTCTGCTCCCTTCCAGTGCCTCCTTTGAACACGGCCCAAGTGCCTCCCATACGAATAATACAGGGCAGGTAAATGGGGGACAGCGAGGGTTTAGCATATACGACGAACAAATATATTAACGTTGAAGATCTCTCAAATTTGTTACTTAAAATAATGTGTGTTTTTCAAATAAAGGAATGCTGGTTTAAAGAAAGATATTTGATATACGAACGCTGGAAACTGAAGAATGATTTAATAGCGGGCCGTGTGCAGACACTCGACCACGTGCGGGGGACTACCGTATATATTTTTTCCGACTGCGGCGAAACGCGATCAAGTTAGGATAAAATTACAGGACTGCGGAGTTAATTGAATCAATTGTTTTCCTTATAGACTGTAAGTAATAGTAATTCAGTCTGATTATATTGTACCATTCTCTGTTGTTTCTCTGCGCTTACAAATAATAGCATACGCCGATATACTATACGAGATTCTAGTAGCCTAACATGTTCACTTTACTTTCATCGGCACGAACTCCGTGGCGAAAACGGGAGTGTTCGAATTTATTGTTTCACGGATATTGAAAATGCTCCCGTGTTCGTTTTATTAGGATGGACAGAATCACGACAGCGGAAAAATCGGCCGTTTTCGAATTAAATTTGGAAGGTGAATTAATAGGGAAAGTGCCGTAAGTTAGAAAATACCAGAACAGAAGTTTGTTTGAAGTGTTGGTGTTGGGCAGTGCAGTGTACATGTAGTGGATCCTATCTTTACCTCAGATCTGAACTTCTTGTCTTTGTACAGCAACTTAAGAACATCCAAAATAGGCACATACTGCATAGAGTGGGTCTTAGTTGGACTCCCCGTACCCTCATTTAGAACTTCAAGAAGGATGACAGTTTCTGGTTCCTGTAAGAATTCAAAATACACAGTGACACAGGAGCTGAAAACCACATGTAGAGTAATTTAGACCATGCTCAGTGACTTAACAATTAAGTGTTAAGATCATGATAACTGTTACAGTTTGAGCATTCACACATCACACATCATTCCCAGAGATTAGGCTAATGCATCGATCACTGATGGCTTAAGTATTATGTAGTAATTTCTTCACCTCCATGTTTATCTGTCCCAACCTGTACATGATCTCATGATGGGCTTCAAAAATTATAATGCACTGAACAAAACTTTGTGTTTACTCACAACATAACCCAGCTTATCTTTGAGCATCTTCTGTAACATCCACTCTGACTGCAGGCCATGAAAAGGATTCGCCATCCCTTCACCAAGTTCGAATACATCATCCATCATCAGAGATGCACGGTCCGTCCTAGCAGAATTAACCAGTTTGACACCCCCAATCAGTGTTCTAGCAACATTCAACAGAAGTCCCTCAGTCCACTGCTGCACAGCTTCCATGGCAACTTGGGTCAGATTACAATTAACCTTTAGCTCGGCCAATGAGAGAGCAGTTTGCATTTGTCTCTTTTCATTGTCCAAACTAATCATCTGTTTAAAGGTGGTTACATATTCGTCGTCATCATCATCATCTGTAACTATTGTTTCTACATGTGAAGACGATGGAACAATATCACGCGGGTCAAATCCTTCTTCGATGTCGGCAATCGGAGGGGGGAAAACCTGGATTGATGGTGAGGCACAGTCACTTCTTGCAGCTTTATGAGGGAATGGCTGAGTATTTTCATCCAAGTGATTTACTGTTGTAAAGTTGTTGTGTTCAAAGCAAGGTAGCCATTCGCATCCAGGGTGGATTTTAGCCACATGGTCCGATAGGCTTCTTCGACTCGGTAACTGAACGGGACACCCATTGATTCCACAGCTCAAGGTGAAGCCTTTTTCATGCAGATGTGTTGCAAAAATATGGCGTTTCAGTCCATAAATTGTTGGATAGACAACAGGCTGATCTATATGCTGCTGTTGACAGACATAACACGTGTAGCAACCTGCACAAATAAGAGGGAGACGAAAGATTAACTTATAGAACGTATAGAAGCTTGTGTAATTAAATGGTAGAATAGCTACATGTATTGTTAGAGTTGAGGTAGACCAGATGGGAATATACGGTACATCAAATGAGTTATCTCGCTTTACATCATTTCGTACAACAACATAATTTTGCTATTTTTTAATGAAAACGATGACGTTCTATTTGGTATTCTACGTGGATTTATTAAAAAACTATGAGAACACAGACATGAAGGTACACCTCCCATCACCCCACCCCCAACCTTTCCCTCTTTCCCTATGCCTGGGCCTAACCACCAAGAACTGCTGGCCTCTTGGCATTATCAAGAAAAAAAATGGAAAGAATTTTTTTTTTTGCCCTACTCTGCATCATTGAGTCGGACATACATATTGATCGATCGAAGACCGACCGCCGTCTACTTTCTCTAGCATTAAAGAGGACAAACAGCATTTCGGGAACATATGCCTAGGCACCACGTGATTTTTTTCTTGTAGTGAAGACCAGCGAAAAGTGGATTTACAAATAAACAACAAAAACAACAGCATCTTCTATTAAGCGCCGTAGCTAACCTAAACAACAAAATGTTGAATGAGCCACAGACGTTTTAGTCGTGATGATGTTACGGATGTAGGATACCTGCCACGCCTCCGCTTTTTTGGCTGTTGGTCTTTGTCAAACGACATCACTTTCCCCTTCGACTTTCTTGTGTGGTTGCTCCGAGCATGCACGATTGTCTTGTCTGGTTGAAGTTCGGTCGATGGCGGAATTTATCGGACGATCAGAAAATGGGCAAAACAATGATACAATGACGTCACTGGGGGATTTTCCTCCCTCTGAAAAGCCTAATTTTAACACAGATGTAAATGGAAAAAACTTTGAAAAAGGCTAGTTCAGCTCTGATTTTAACACATAATTTGAACGGATGTACTATGTTTTACTTCGTCAAGTTTTGTAAAATTTATCTCAAGTACACTGTTAGAAGGATATGGTTACCCTGACCAGGACATATATGGTCAATGGTCATGTGACTATAAATCTCATGGTCAGATTTTACTGGTCAAACCATTTCGACCATAAGAAGTATGGTCAAAATTGATGACCAGGAAATATATAGTAGCATTTCTCTGATTCGACCAAGATTGGAATGGTCAGATGTCGGGGCGCTACCATAGATTTAGTGGTCGAATCATTAGACAATATGTGTTATGGTCGACTGCTATATACTATCATAGCTTGCATGGTCGAATTAATCAGCCAATATAACCATAGTCTTACATGGTCAAATGGAACACATAATTATGGGCATCATGGTGTCGTTATTCTAACCAGGATATTTATGGTAATAAGTTCAACCATGTTAACCATACTTTATATTGTCAAATTGGACTAGGCCTACACCTATAAATTGGTTGCTATTTTTTTTTATTTTTTTTTTATTTATTTGTTCTTTAATAGAATTAAATAAATATCTTTTTTATCGTATTTTTTATACACCAAAGTGTTGACAGATACAAATAGATTGGAGCGTGTCCTTTTTTTCAGTTTAATTTGACTTATACTTCCATTAGTAATGCATTGATAATACGTGTATTTTAGAAACAGAGATTTTAATAGTCAATCCAAGTTTCATGTTATCACAGAGCCCTAAATATATGTCAGCTCAGTTTGTGTGGACCCGTCTTCCTGAACTTTGCTTAACCCGGGTGAACTCTTTATCAGCTGACCTATGTAACTCGGAAGCCTTTACATATGAACGTATTGGAAGGGAGGATTAAGGGACCAGAGGTTTCCGACAATAGGTAACGCCAATTTCGGGTCAAATTCAAATCCGATTTTATATTGACCCCTCTGGAATTGCGCGGCAGACAGGAACACAAAGGAAACAGAACGAATGTCGGTTCTCCAACAGAAAACAGTAAGTATTGCTTGACAAATGTAAATATTATAATTCGAACATCCAAAGATTACTACGGTAATGTTTCAGTCGCCCGGGTAAATTTCGAATTAGGACTTATCATGATAAATGACGAAAATTGGACGAAAGTCAATCCTTGCTTTCGATGGGAGAAATCGCTCCCCTCACTCACTGAGGGCCTCAGCTCCACTAAAAGCTGAGCGAGGGGAAGGGGCCGAGGGGAAAAAATATATACACCCCTCGATTCCCGAGAGAAGTTGTTTTGATCTCAATTGAAAATAACTTCATCCCTTTTCATCGACAATTTGTGCTGCAAAAAGTTTAGTGCCAGTAGACTCTTCAACAACACTGCTGCATTGATAGATATTTTCCTTTTGCATTACCATGTGTTTAGTGAGGCACAAGTACTGGAAACAAGTCTTACGGCAATTTGCAGCAGAAATATATTGTGCAGGTTGGGGAAAATACATTGATCAAGGTATTATACCTTGATCGGGGTATTATACCTCGATCGATAGGACTATACCTCGATTGGCGTATAGGGCTATGTCAACTTCAGTTTTTATATATATATGGAAAATGTGGACATCTACACATACCCTGGACTGCATGGATCTTTCAATAGCATGATGCATAGATGGCTTCAGTGTTCCATGATTTTCACAGCAACTTATTGTTTTGCTTTATGCGACCAATCATTCAAATTAGCCATTGCAATATTTCCAAAATGAAACATGGCTTCAAATGACATATTCGGTGAAATTTATTCCATAAATGACAATGGAATGCGATGGCGTACTTCCATGTCATGGTCATGGGCAAATTCCAGGATTCGAGAGGCAATGCCAGCCTAGTTAACAAGTCAAGTTTAATTGACAGAAACATAATCTAATCTGCTAGCGTGTGCACATAAAAAACAGAACTCTGCTCTGGGTATTCTGACCCTGCCATGTGAGTATGCTAGCATCGGACAATTTAATCTAATTTACTCATCAGTCAATGCACCTACATTCATGCAACTTGGATATGACTTTGAGATGCAAGTATGCCATCACATGCCATTTTCATTTACAGAATAAATTTCACTGAAAATACCATTTGAAGCCTTGTTTCATTTTTGAAATATTATAGTGGCTAATTTGAATGAGGTTGCCAAGTTTTTTCATTTGTGTCCTACACATAAACCTACACCTCACAAACTGCTTTGTTCTCACTGATACAAAGTGCAACATTCTGCTGTCTCTATGGAATAATTTTTATCTTTATTATCAGTGAACAAATCCAGGATCTTGTGTAAAGTCCTCAATTCTAAATCCGATGTCACCTCAACTTGTCTCTTTTCTAAACAATGCACACAGGCCATAGGAAGATTTTATAATAACTCATTTAAATACTGATCAAATCATAAAACTATATGGTTATTTACATATTGTTCAATATTAATTTTCAGTATTTCCTCCACTGGGTGTGACAGTGGTATGGCTTCGACCAGGTTACTTCTTTTATCATGGCATTACTGTCCTCCCAGGCTGGAGTGCATCAGGTAACTCATTAGATTATCTCAACTGATAACTCTAAGCATGTTCTGTGTGATATGTAATGTCAACCCTCTTTATAACCACTGTGTTGTTTCTCAAAGAGAAATTTGTTTTTAGGAGCAAAGGATTGTTGTTTAAATCTGAGGAGGTTAATTTGGAAGAGGTGCATTCAGTGGTTGTTATGTAAAGAGCAGAAGAGTAGGAAATGATGAACCAGTTACCTGTCTCAACTCTATTGTTCCCACAGTACTGGTAAAATCTTCACCAGCCACATCATGTTATTATAATTATTCATTTCAAGCCTAAATATTGTCATTATAAATAGGGCTCACTGTATATTCATTTATTGTATGGATCAGTCTATATCATTATGATTTGATTTTTTTAAATCACCATTCATCATTTAATTATCATATTTACCTTCATATCCACAGCCCAGTGATAGAGTGATCAAAGCCAGAAAACATTCACATGGACCAAGTGCAGCATGATTTATGTGTTGGGTGACCACAATGAACATGTACATATTTGAAGAGGACTACAGAATATTATTTTCCAGGTATGATTTCTACCAGAAACTAGATTAAAGTTTATCACATAATCATTTGAATGAAAAGAAGGACATACATGTATTGAGTAATGCTACTCCTGTTTGCTGTTTCATTAGGCCACTCAAATAAATGAAATCACCATTCTTGAAGAGGTATTTGCCCTCAATATTTTCTGTTGGTGTTGTTAAAAATTTATTGATTCCCTGGTATGCAATCTTGGTAACTGTGGATCATAGTGAACTGAGTTGCAGACAGTTACATTGTTATAATTGTAAAACTGTTTCCAGATAATCAATGAATACACAACAAGAAGTATTTTGCCATATACTTGTTTCATTTTTTCAAAGAGTCATTGAATCAATTTGTCTGGACAAGTTTCTCCGGATGTTGTGTAACAGATTGTCCATGACACAATCTTGGTGGCTGTGGAATATAGCAAACTGAGTTGTGGACGGCTTCAGTGTTTATTGACTGCTGTTTCTGGATGATCCGTAAATACAACAAATGGATATAATGTCAGATTCATTTATTTCACACAGCGACATGATATTATCATCTAAGGCAAACCATTTGAGTGGTGTAATTGAAATCAATATTCATCATACTGGTACCAGCAACTATTTTACCTGTTAACCAGATCTATACAAGTTACTTTCATCGATATTATTAGTGACTAATTCTAATTTTGGAATTCAGTTTTCCTGTTTGTATTCTGTCTTGTGTGCTAAATTTAACAATTAATACCCATACATCTAATGTTCGGTGTAATGTGTAGTGGATATTATCTTTGTGTTGAACTGACAAATGGAATACATTGTACCAACATTATCTTTTCATTGGACTGACTGAAATGTTGCATTGATCCAACAGTATCTTTTTGTTGGACTGATGAAATGTTATATTGCACCAACATTATCTCCATGTTGAACCTACTGAAGTGTTACATTGTACCAACATTATCTTTGTGTTGGACTGACTTAAATGTTATGTTGTACCAACATTATATTTGTGTTGGACTGACTGAAATGTTACATTGTACCAACATTATATTTGTGTTGGGGTGACTGAAATGTTACATTGTACAAACATCATCTTTGTATTGTACTGTGTGAAATATTGCAATGTATGGACCAACATTATATTTGTGTTGGGCTGACTGAAATGTTACATTGTACCAAAATTATCTTTGTGTTGGACTGAATGAAATGTTACATTGTGCCAAAATTATCTTTGTGTTGGACTCACTGAAATGTTACATATTACCAACATTATATTTGTGTTGGGCTCACTTAAATGTTACATTGTACCAACATTATCTTTGTGTTGGACTGACTGAAATGTTACTTTGTACCAACAATATCTTTGTGTTGGACTGATATGTTACATTGTCTGAACCAACAGTATCATTATGTTGGACTGGCTGATAGGTTACATTGTACCAACGTTATATTTGTGTTGGACTGACTGAAATGTTACTTTGTACCAACAGTATCTTTGTGTTTGACTGATATGTTACATTGTCTGAACCAACAGTATCATTGTGTTGGACTGGCTGATAGGTTACATTGTACCAACATTATATTTGTGTTGGACTGACTGGAATGTTACTTTGTACCAACAGTATCTTTGTGTTGGACTGATATGTTACATTGTCTGAACCAAGAGTATCATTGTGTTGGACTGGCTGATAGGGTACATTGTACCAACATTATATTTATGTTGGGCTGACTGAAATGTTACATTGTTCCAACATTATCTGTGTGTTGGACTGACTGAAATGTTATGTACCAGCTTTATCTTCGTGTTTGACTGCTTGAAAGGTTACATTGTAGCAACATTATAATTATGTTGGACTGACTGAAACGTTACATTGTACCAACATTATCTTTGTGTTGCACTGACAGAAATGTTACATTGTACCAAGATTATAATTGTGTTGGACTGACTGAAATGTTACATTGTACAAACATTAAAATGTTACATTGTACCAACATTATCTTTATGTTGAACTGACTGAAATGTTACATTGTACCAGCATTATCTTTGTGTTGGACTGACTGAAATGTCACCTTGTACCAACATTATCTTTGTGTTGGACTGACTGAAATGTTACCTTCTACCAACATTATCTTTGTGTTGAACTGACTGAAATGTTACATTGTACCAACATTATCTTTGTGTTGGACTGACTGAAATGTTACCTTGTACCAACATTATCTTTGTGTTGGACTGACCTGTTACATTGTCTGAACCAACATTATCATTGTGTTGGACTGGCTGATAGGTTACATGTACCAACATTATATATTTATGTTGGGCTGAATGAAATGTTACATTGTACCAACATTTTATCTTTGTGTTGGGCTGACTGAAATGTTACATTGTTCCAACATTATCTTTGTGTTGGACTGACTGAGATGTTATGTACCAGCATTATCTTTGTGTTGGACTGACTGAAATGGTGCATTGTACCAACATTATCCTTGTGTTGGACTGACTGAAATGTAACATGTAACAACCTAATCTTGTGTTATGCTGCAATGCTTTCTTACATGTACATCTTACTGACTGAAATGTTGGATTGTATGGATCAACATGGTGTTAGTGTTGGACTGGAACTGGAATGTTACTGCAATATTCAGCATTCTGATTTCTACAGTGGTTAACTGAAATGTCACCTGTGTCAGACTTCCGGTAGTTCATTCTTCTGAGGCATTTGTATATTTCAGTAGCTCTTAAACATTGATTTGTATCGCAATCCTTAATACATTTATGGAACTTGAAATGTTCTTCTGTCATTATTTAGCATGTTATGATTAATACATGTCCATGTACTTTCAGACTGATGGGTTCTCGATTAAACAACAGAATATGTGTCTCTCAAACAACATTTGATTCATACTATACATTGGATGGGGATGACCAGAGTTCGGTGGTTGTTTCAACTATGGAAAGTATGGTTCTGCAACCATATCACATATGGTTAATTTTACCATGCTGATGCTGGTTGGTTTTGACCCGTAATTGTATGGTATGTGAACCAGAAGCCAAATGGTCAAACATACCATACAATATTCAGTCGAGATGACCAAGGTTTTTGTGGTTATTTCAACCATACAAAACTATGGTTACTGTGACCATATAAAAAATGGTTCATTCTATCATGGTTGGACTGACCATGCGTATCTGAACCAGAATATATATGGTCAAATTGACCATATGAGTCTTAGTAATAGTGACTAATATTTTCTGGGTTGTTTCAACCATTTAACAAGCCTGTGTCATTATGACCATGTTAAATCTGGTCATTTCAACCATCCGAGTTCGACCACCGAACTTCTGGTCCGTCGCGTCTGAACCAGAAAATATCTGGTCAGAGGCGACCATATATTTTTTGGTACATTCGACCAAATCCTTTTAACAGTGTATGAGAGAAGATTTTCGGGAAAAACCTGTTACGCTCTAGGTTAAAAATCCCCCAGTTGGGCGGGGGGGGGGGCAATCACGGCACTGATTGATAGAACAGCTGTTCCTTTGTTTAGCGCCGCTGTTACTTGCGTTGCGTCTAAGAGAAATTCTCTTTCTTGTATACGTAATACTGTTAATCTACCATCTATCAATAAAAAAAAAATTAAAAAAATGGTCGTTATAACTTACTCGCAGAAATTGCACAGAAATTAGATAATTTTGAGATCCTGGAAAATTACCGAAGATTGCCGAAAAGATTTAGCCACGTGACCAAAGTTCGCACCGGCGCCATTTTCTTACCTTCTGTTCAGCTGTTTACATCGTTATAATCGTTTTCTCTTGCAATTTTACATTCGTATTATCCGTAATAGTCTAACTGTCTGATAGTTTTATATATCTCGGGTTTGGGTGAGTGCATAATTTGTTTTCGCCATGGATTTGCACAGTCTCTCCATCGAAGAAACGGGGGATTTTGTGGCCGACAAACTGAAACTCCCGGACTTGGCATCGATATTCGTGGGTGAGTTTTTAATGTCGACATTTTCTGTCGAACGTCATTGACTGTGTATTTAGTTGCACTGGTACAATTACTTCGAAATTTTGTTTGTGTGGGAAATCGAGTCCACAGGGCCCCCATAGAATCACAGGGAATTCGTATCAATTGGATTGCATATACATACCCATCTCACACCACATATAAATCAAGGGACGTAAGCTTGAAATGCACCTTTGGTTACCGGATTACCGGATTTCAGAGGCTTGATTGAGAGCAAATAAACGCAATTTATTCATACCTGGCGTTGTTCAGGTTTTCTATTACACTTCATAACAGTTAACACAAATCCCGGCGCTACGGTGCATAGTTTTTGTAAAATCCTAACCCAAATCAGCGGTTAAATTCCCCCGCTTCGAGCATCTTCGCGGACGTTGAAATCGGAGCCATATGCAAGAGGGACTGCCGTAGCCTCGAACCCGAGATCATAACAATTACGTTGCGCACCACGAACAACGCTGATTGACTGTTTACACTATTCAGAGATTAAGAGATAAAGTTTTTATTATTATTATAGAGTCTCTGCACTATTGCAGTGGACAGTGCGCGAAATTCAAAACTGTGAAACGTGTCCGTCAATCCAATATAGCCGATCAGCGTTGTTCGTTGTGCGTGACGTAATTGTTAGGATTTCGGGTTCGAGGCTACGGCAGTCATTCACCGTCCGTGAAGATGCTCGAAGCGGGGAATTTAACTGCTGATTTGAGAAAGGATTTTGCAAAAACTATACATCACAGCACCATGTACGAGCTGGGATTTGTGCTATGAAGTGTAACAGAAAACCTGAACACCGCCAGGTATGAAAATTGCGTTTATTCGTTCTCAATCGAGCCTCTGAAATCCGGTAATTTCTGGCGGAAAAGTACATTTCAAGTTTACGTCCCTTGATTTATATGTGGTGTGAGATGGGTATGTATATGCAATCCAATTGATATGAATTCCCTGTGCATAGAATCGGTGGGGAATCTGCACCATTGTTCCCTAATGGGCTGAGTTGAATGGAGTAAGCCCATGCAAGCGACATTCAAGATTGAACTACCACGACTGACATTTGACAATATGTCAAATATAATTCCCTCTCCCCCGGCACAGAGTATCTGGCTCATTTCTACAGCTCAAGTGCACGTAAAATGGCACCAAGTCATGTCACTATCTTCCTATCACGGTCAAATGTTGAAAATGATAGAAGTGCAAGAAACGGTCCAATGCACATGCACTGCAAATAACACGAACAATGAACTGATAAACAAATCATTTTATATGGGGCCTTCCCGAATGTAATGTATTTGATGGTTATTCTTGCTTTTATCCATTTAGAGCAAGAGGTAGATGGTTCAATAATGCTGGAATTGACGACATCAACGATCAGAGAGTTTGCCCCATCAGTGACCATCGGGAAGTGCCACAGATTTTTCAAAAGTCTCAAGGCATACCAGGAAGAGCAATCTGCTCCTTCACATGAGGAGGAACCCAGATCGCCATCACCGCCGCCACCACCACCATCCCCTGGATCTCTCCGTGATCTTACCAATTTCACGACTGGACCATCACAACTTCATTCATCGAGGGAACCTACCGACATCGACATCAGTGCCCACCATCTTCCAAGCAATTCATCGCCGAGAGAGCCTGCCATACTAGTCAGACCACAAATACCTTCAACCCCACCAAGAGGAAACAGTCCTGTACCGAGGGATTTCCCCATTGAGAAGCTGGCCATCCCACCAGCTGGAATAGCAATGATAAGAAGTGGAGACCCAACAGTTGCGGGGAAAACTGCTATTACAAATGCGGTTGCAACCCTGATACAGAAGTATTCTAGCTCTTCTGGGTAAGCTTTTGTTTTTAAATCTTGGTTCAACATTGCAGATGTGATCGTTTCCCGGTGCCTACTTTTTTATATCGGGACATGGACTAACACTTTTGGACATTTTCACTACATTAATTGGGCCAAGAATCTACTTGAATTAGGGAGTTCAGCTGAAATTTCATTTTATATTATCATCTAGACGATCAAGTTTTTATCAAATTTAGTTTCGAGAGAAATATATTTCAGTTTACGAAATCAAAATCAATCAAGTATTAGCGAAGCATGTTATTTGAAGATCCCTAGATGGACTATCACGTGACCTGGCATGCCTCGCCTGATCTGCACCATCAACATGCTACACCTGAAGTTCCCATGTAGATTTGAGGCTTCTATAAACATATTACAACTGGCGGCATCATTGAATAACCGGTCCATTATATACTCAGTATGTGAATGTCCTGAATTTTTTTCATTTTCAGTTACGCCAGTTATGAAATGAAGCGCACTGCTGCCTTAGCTCTTGTAACCAAATATTCAACCCTGGAAATGGGAATGGGCATGAAGACTGCCGTGGTAAGAAAGATAATTTATTTAAGTTTTATGCTCCAAAAACTTGTTTGATTTTACTCATTGTAAAGTTTCAATCTAGACTGCTAAACCTGGAATGATTAGAAATGATCTGTTCTCTAGCTGCCAGAAAAAAAATTGTTTCTTTTCCTGCATACACGCCATTTATTGTTGCATCAGATTCATTTGCATTTTATCTATCGAAAGGAATCTGTGGCAGTCGAGAACATTGCACCTCTTTTCTTCTACAATAATTTAGAACGATGCATGTGTTATGATTTGCAGGAAGCTTGGCAAAAAGCCATCTCACAGAAGTTTTCCAACTGGAGGAAACGGGGGAAGATAGTGGATCCAAACATGGAAAAAATGAAGGAAAAATACAAAAGGCAAGCAGCAGCTGGTCGTGGGGTTCCGAACACACCAAGTCCTAAACGGAGACGATCAACATTTGATGAAAACCTGACAGAACATGAGGAGCTTGAACACGAGGAAAGAAGACAGGTATGCCACATAGTCAAGTTATGTGTACATAGATAACCATATTAAGTGTTGGAAATAATTTGTGGAAGATTTTATTGGCATTTTAAGCATCACTTTTTGTCTTGTATAGCCAGCTTTTCTGCTGTATCGAATGGAATTTTTGTTTTCAGATCATTCAGGAAATGCTACTTGCGCATAACAGTCATTCTGAATTGTTTTGCAGATAATACTCAGTGAACTCGCCAAGCCTTTTCGAAGTCGAAACTTGAGAGTCCTGGACAGGGAAACACAGAATTCGTTCCCACTGAGGAGGAAATTCATTTTGGAAACAGCACCACATGCTCAGGTGCTCATGAAGGAGTGGCCCTCTCTGAGGATTGAGAGCATAGTAAGTGAACCGTTTGCCCTGGATTCCTTGAAATATTAGGCTCCAAAAAAGGATTTTCATAATAAGTCTTTCCACATTGACGAAACTGTTGTCCTTAGTGTGACTTTGGGTGGTTCAGTTTTTAACTTTTCACACATTTCTGCAGATGTTGACTTCTGATCTGGTTGAAAAAAAGTTTGAGCATCTTCCAGAGTCTTGTGCTGAGCAGAAACAAAGTTATTCTCTTCTTGGTGTATTGCTTGTATGCAGAGTTTTGTTTTACAGTTACCTGTTTAACTTCAGTTTTACAGCTATGGAATTTCATTTTGTTTGCAGATGCTGAAGGAGCTGTCCTTGATATTGCCTGAGGCCAATGGCTTTACTGCATTTCATGTCCGGCTGGATAGTCTTCTATCAAACCTGCTCATAGAAGCACGAGCAAAAGCGATGTCCTATCCAGCCAGTCATCCCCTTCAGCAGCTGGTGAAACAAGTGCCACTGCTGGAGACCACTGACCCTGAATTTGATACCGGTAAAAATATAATTTTTTTTTTTGACTTGTAAAATAATATTCATAACCCACCCTTTCTAATCCAGGTGGATGGGCAGCATGATTTTGTGCCTTCTATGTTGCCACAACAGGAAAATAAAATTTCCAGAACATTGTACATGGCTAGTTGTACATGTTCAGTTAGTCACATTATGGTTATACCTATGTCCTCTGTATATGACTGAAATACTGATGAATGCAACATTAAACCCTCCCTTGCAGTTACTCCAGGTCTTTGTGGGTCTTTATATATTAGATATTAACAAATTATCTGCCTATCAATCATGATGTGATATTTTTTGCTTTCTAGACCTGAATATCATTGGTGCCATCACCGGCATGGCCTATATACTGCCGACAACTGCCAAGAAGACCGTCCCACCCCACCGCTATTTAATAGACTTTTGCACTGCAAGTTCTACCGCAGAAGATGTTCGGGAGGCGGTAGAAGATCGCCGACAACCATATGTACAGGTCTTCGGCACTGCCACAGACCGACAGAAGATGATAGTGTATGTGGACAAAGTCGCTGTGTGTCAGTGTTCCAGCCTCAGCAAAGCGGTGTATGCCATGTTGTCGTTCTACTACATATTGGATGTGGAATATCCAGTCCATGTAAATGCAACGCTGGAAGTCCTCCAGATGGCATGTCTCGGATTACCTTCGAAGAGGCCACATACTCGTGTGAGGGAATTTCTGAAACGAATTGGTGCCTAGGTGATGTAAAGATGTAATCAGCCTCAAAATTGATGGATTTTGTAATTTCTCCCCTGTGCATTTTTCAGCAGCGAAATTTGTTAAAGCATCATATGTATTAAATTTGATAATGGAATCGCCATAAACAACGAATGCAAGAATATCTTGTCCGACAGGTTTTCTGTTTCGCCATTGAGTGTGTGTTGTATGTGGAAGTGAATGACGTAGCGACGTTCACGAATTTGAATGCTGAACAGCTGCATCAGTGGGATAATGTCATGGCTTGTGCATAGTATACATTGGTAGAATGCACCCCACGTGTACACGCTCGCCGACATGGCTGTGGACAAATTAACGGCATGCAATGCAATTTATTTTTAAAGACCAATTCCTTCTATTTTCTCGCGAATGGTAGTAACAAGTTTAGTTTGTGCGGTCAAATGTGTTTCATTTTGTACCTGTTGTAACATATGTCACTTTCGCAGAGTTTGAGAGACATTGATTTCAGCTGTGAATCCTCACTGATTTTTTTGTACACTGATTTTTACTGCTCATCCATTTGTCGTTGCCATGTCCGGCCGGCCGGCCGTCCGTTTCTTCATTTTTTGAACACTGATCTAGTGCTAAATCAGATGCCTATCGAAATTGGCGGCTCATATTTTACAGAGTTATGGCCCTTCGCATATGTATAAATTTCTGTCCTATATGCTTGAATGTAACCTAATTTATCCGCAGAACTGTTCGGTATAGCTATTATATTTTGAAAACTTGCTTATATTGTTGTATTCTAGCTACAAAAACTACAAAAAATTACTCGCCTTGGCCCTTATTTTTCAGAGTTATGCCTCTTTTTGGGTGCAGTTATATAATCTCTGATTTTGTGATATATGCTTAAATGTACCCAGTTTATAATTTGGTACAGCTACCAAATTATGAGAAAACTTTTTTATCCAGTTGTAATCTAGATACCTACAAAAATATTTAGTTGTCTCGACCTTTATTGTATGGAGTTATGCTCCTTTCGGATGTAATAATGTCCGATTTTGTGATATGTAGTTGAATGTACAAGTTACATCCGAAGATCCGTTTTCAGTACAGGTGCTAAATAACTTGTTTATCTACTTGTATTCTTACCCCTCTGCCATTTTGGCCACGTGGTATTGTCATTGCCATATACATCTGACCGTTGCTGCATTTTAGGCAAAACTGCTGGAGAAAATCGCCCAATTTTCAACACTTATTTATCTAGTGCTAAATCAGAGGCCTATCGAAAGTGGTTCTCCGCCACCCAGAAATATGCCCCTTTACAGGTATATTAATGTCTTCCTGTCCGATACGCTTGAATGTAACTAACTGTATCTGCAGAACTGTAATACTTAGCATGCTTAGTTCTATACTCTATACACTGATCTGTTGATACATCCATACACTGCAAATTGTCAATTACCTTTAGCTTGATCATCCCACATAGTTCTATCT
Organism: Hanleya hanleyi; assembly: GCA_036873755.1. NCBI lineage: Eukaryota > Metazoa > Mollusca > Polyplacophora > Lepidopleurida > Hanleyidae > Hanleya > Hanleya hanleyi. The sequence goes on along the minus strand of JAVTVY010027359.1, from coordinate 36,129 downwards.
CTTCCCCAATTCACGCTAGATATGGGTCTAAATCACTTGGGGAAGCCGAGGGATTTCGATTAGATCAATCTCCTGTTTGTATCTTCGACTGTGATTTTTTGTATCTTTAACTGTGATTAACTGTCAAGTATTGATATTGATATTGAAAATATATTTTCACATGTGTATTAAAATTTGAAGTCTTTCTCTTGTCATTTAGCAGTCTTGTGATTCGACCGCAGTATGATGGATTATCTATCCGCATTGAATCAATTCACCCATTAAATGCATAGCCATACATCCTGGTTGTGCATCACATTTGGCCTCCTTGAAACGCCAATTTTTTGCTTGAATTCAACGAAGGGCGACCCAAAAAATCTATGTTGATTTCGACCCAAAAAATGCCGCCAAGTGAATATGGGTCAAATCGACCCAATAATTTTAGGTCATTACGACCCAAATTCATTGGGTGAAAATAACCCAAAAAAATTCGACCCAATGATTTTGGGTCGAATTGACCCAATGATTTTGGGTCGAATCGACCCAATGATTTTGGGTCGAATCGACCCAAAAAATTTGACCCAACAACTTTGGGTCCGTCATGTCTGTACCCAATATCTTTGGGTCGAATTCGACTAGTATTTTTTGAGTCGATTCGACCCAATCCTTCTAACAGTGTACGTTGTTCCTTTTTTCAACAACCTATTCATTTTTATATCAGGCGAAACAATTATTTTTGAATGTTGTAAGCCTCTTTGGGATCCTGAACTCCACAGAGCAACATGTCTCACCAGTCGCAAAAACAACAAGGCGATTTGCCATCTCATGCATTAGTTCATATTAATAGTTAATAGTTTTTCTTCTGCATAATCATGCAATTAATATGTGTGTTTCAATTGTGTGCATGCCAAACTAAAATGTTCCACTTAGAAACGCCAAAAGATATTCTAATGTAACAGTTTCCAGACACTCTTTTGGTGTTCTCGAATGAATTATAACAGCAGTGTACACACACTAGTTTTTAAATTGGAATAGCCCAACACCAGAACACTATATAAGTGTTACAGTTTAGAACATCAATGTGTTCCAATGTAACAGTTTTTTAACACTTTCTGTTGTGTTCTCGAATAAATAAAAGCAGCAGTGTTCAACATCTGAACAATTGTGAATGTACACTGTTGTGTTCGAATTTTAATGGCGCTACACGCCAAAAAACTTATGTTGTATTCTCGTTTTCAGGAATAGATTAGTATATGAAAAGGATATCAGTGTTAAAATTCGGAACACCAGTGCACAAGTTAAGAATAATAAACAGACGCGTCAGTTTTGCGAAAGTGTTAGTGTGTGGACAACGTTAACCGGTGAACTTTGCTCTCCGGATCAATTCAAACCCGCGTATTCTGCAGCTTGGTCGGTCCTAATTTCATACGGCATCCAAGAGAGGTGACGTTAATCTCCTTTTAAACTGACCTCTCATCAGTAAGATAACCGCGCGTCAGTGTCTTCATTTGGTTTAGGTGTTCTACACAGATGGGAAGCAAATGGACTAAAGGAAGGATAGGACCATCACGGATGACCAACTTTCCAACCCTTGCCAAACTTTTGCCGATTGATTTAGAGTATGATCATGCCAATTTACCAAATTGGCAATACAAACACAAGGATAACATTGAACCAGGTAATATGAAAAAACAAATCATATTTACATTTATATTTGTACTTCATTTATTCTGGTACACAATACAACTAGAGCGATATTACTTCAATAGAAAGTCAAATTAATCTCAGAAATACAGGAAAATAAAATGAAAACTTAAGATTTTAAATGTTTCTCTTAATAAATATGCGCCTATCGTATAAGCATGAACTGCAAACAAACAGAAAGTTATACGTAGTTATACGATTAACTGAAATATGTATATATCGGTACGCATCTGTTTACACCATACACCCTCTATAACTATTTCAAGTTTTGTTCATTAAGTCATGTATTATATGGTACTTTATTTTATTGTAATTAGAAGAAGGTCTATTAAGTTGTAAGAACTATTACTTAATCCTATTGCAATATTTGCAATAAATTATGTTTATAACATGTAACAAATCAGAAATTTCTAGTGTACTCAATTGGGAAGATACCATACTTTCCACTTTGGAGGATTCGTTACTTTTCGTTTACTGGAAGTCACCAGCTATATCCCACCAAACCTGCATTTATAGACAACTGAAAATTCATATCAATTGAGAATGAATAATGAATCTAGAATATCCCTCAAAACTCTCATCGACAGCTAAAATTTCAACTATCTAACGAAAAAATCAATAAAAAAAATTCATATATATATACTAATGCCATTTAGAAAGTAGTTAACATTTATATCCAATTATTTTTAGAATGACACTTGATCAGTAAAGCACAAATACTAGTGCTGGATGGGTCGGTCCCGTGCGAGACTTGAACCCGCGTCCTCAGAGTTTGGCACCAAATCGCCAGCAGTAAATGCAAGCAGCCTAGACCACTCGGCCACCTCAGCTTCCACAAAAGAGGAAGTTCGAAGATCGGAGTCTAGACTACGTACATTTACTACCCCTCTGATAGACATATAATGGCACAGCTCCTAAAGCCGATATTATATATATATACAAATGCCATTTAGAAAGTAGTTAACATTTATATCCAATTATTTTTAGAATGACACTTGCTCAGTAAAGCACAAATACTAGTGCTGGATGGGTCGGTCCCGTGCGAGACTCGAACCCGCGTCCTCAAAGTTTGGCACCAAATCGCCAGCAGTAAATGCAAGCAGCCTAGACCACTCGGCCACCTCAGCTTCCACAAAAGAGGAAGTTCGGAGATCGGAGTCTAGACTGCGTACATTTACTACCCCTCTGATAGACATTTGGCGCCAAACCACATAATATCAGTCATATCAGTCGGCTATGAACGGAATATTTCCGTCCAGACCAATTCAGCTCGAGCAATTTATCATTTTCTGGTTTCGTATCTAATCTTTCTTTCGCAGTATTTCTTGTGGCTTCCAGTTTTTACCTCCGTCGATCAGACGGAGGTCTAGGAGCGCAACGTGAAATCTCCCGCCAAATAATTGTCATATGGGGAACCCACGACTCATAGTATTTCCAATAGGGATCGTCATGGTTCCCGACGAAATCTTGAATCTTTTCTTTGGACACAAATGAATGCTTACGTCACAAAAGGTGTGTATCCTTTGCAGCGCTTCCACCGGGTCTCTTTATTCGAGGGTACTAAATTCGCGCGTGTACTTATAGCTTCGCGCTGGTACAGATGGCCGGTACATGCTACGAAGACAAACCTGAGCTTTCATAAAAAGTAAATTTTCACGAAAGAAAAACTCGCATTCCAGATAGTATAATTGGAAACTTCCTCGAGAATCTCTGAATCGGCAAAAAGATAAAGAACGAGTGTCATTCACCAGGATGCGAGTCGGAAGTGAGAAGTCAAATTCAAAGTCAGAGGTCAAAAACGTAAAACTCCGAAGAACTCTCTCGGCTTTTTCTTTTCTTTTTTTTTTTAGTTGGGTGGGGTGAGGGTTGGGGAGATAGCGACTGAAAAAATATATCTTCCCATGCTTCAATCGTTATCTGTGAATCCGATCAACAACCTAGCCGGATAATCTGTCAAAAATTATCCGTCGTCTGGGTAAGGTTGAAGGGTCATCGGAAGCTCGAACTGTGATACAGGCAAAAACTGTTGTTGTTGTAGTCTGGAAAAATAACTCTGCCTCACGAGGCGCTCTCTCGGCTTTTTCTTTTCCTTTTGTTTGAAGATGGGGGGGGGGGGAGAGATAGCGACTGGAAATATATATCTTCCCATGATACTTCAATCGTGCGCTCATGAATTCCACGGAAAAGCGGACATTGCTAAACAGCCCTTTTTCGCATAAAATTCACTCCACATTCTGTCGTACAGACCCTATATTAGCATGCTGTTTGTTCTATTCGCTTCCTATGATCCCCGGGAACAAGCCAGTAATAGAGAAGATGTGTTTTAATAGCGAAATATTTTTCCCGCAATTTTTTAACATGAAGAACTCGGGAAATTCTAAATTGTCAAAGAAGAAAAATTGCACTTTACTGAAAACTATACTATTTTGAAACATCTGCAGAAAAGATATGCATGTGGCGGGAGCTGTATACCTTAGTAAAAATAAGAGGTCAGAGTTTTAATTTTCTAAGTAGAAGAGATAAATTCACTCTAGGAATATTTTTTTGAAGAAAATGTGTAATTAATAAAGCACTTTTACCGATAAGATTTAAAAAGCGCACTCGTGATTCCATTACGATTTTTTGTCGATTCCGTCAAGGACTAGATTTAACCCCTGGGATGATCCAGTCGCGTTTTTCTCACGATGAAAAAAAACTTATCATCCTTGGGTACTGTATGTTAGTAAGAGATGTCATATAAGAATAGTCAGATTGAAACAGAGCAGCAAAAAAATAGACAAGCAACACTAGTCAAGAGTCATGTCCGTTTCAGGTGATTCCGTCACGAACATTTCGAAGCATGATTTACTGAAAATGCTGGATTATCTGTAGATTTTTCATGGATCCGTAAACAGATGTCATATAGAATAGCAAACTAAACTTGAAACTACATGGGTATGACCACGGAACTTCCGAGTACATGACTTTGAATAAAGAAAAAGTCTTCCCAACGGTGATTCCGTCACGTTGGAATTCATGATCTGTGAATCCGATCAACAACCTAGCCGGACAATCTGTTAAATTATCCGTCGTCTGGGTAAGGTTGAAGGGTAATCGGAAGCTCGGACTGTGATACAGGCAAAAACTGTTGTTGTTGTAGTCTAGAAAAATAACTGGCATGCACTCTATGGAGAAGGGCCTCGTGAGGCACAAAGTGCATTTTTTTTTTTTTTTTTATCTGCAAATCCGCTCAACTCGATGGGTATCTTTCACTTGTTCTCACAGTTGCCTGGCCTGTGTGATATTGGGTGGTCGAAGTCTACGTATAGTTTTTTTCAATAAATTATGGAAATTAATATAAACATATATTTTTTTAAATAGATTTTTTTATAAGTGTATTTCTCTTTCATCTTTGGCTCAATTAAAGTCATTCTCTAAAATGTGAAGCCGAGTTAATACAGTTTTTAATTATCTACCAAACCCTGTCCTCTATGACATAGAATAAAAGAGAAGTTGGGAATAGAACCGCTCAACACAGTCATTTCTAAACATCAAGTTGTACATAAGTATTTTTACTTACTCTGTAAGCTGAGGGCATTTTTGTGGCTTTTGAAAATTTTGAGATTTTTGCGAGTCTGTCCATATTTAACTAAGCGACGTCCAAGCGAGCTAATGTACGCGCGTTATATTCATATCAAGTATGGTGCGGCTTGTGTTCAATGAGGCTTGGAATGTTTATACAATTAATTTTCTTCTCACTGTTACACAATAAATATTTGCTGCGTGGAATCCAGTCATTTGTTCCATAGGGGCAATATTCTCATCAGCCATCACCATTCAATGTGAATGTGATACATGTACAAGTCCATGGTCATTGATACAGTAAGGTGAAGGCGAAGGTGACCTGTAACACCAGTATACAAAATTATACCGAGCGCATTGAATCCTCATCATATGATGTTGAGACAGATCAGAACGAAGTGTCGGTAAAATCAGGTGTGTTTTGAAGAGCATTCTCTCATCAATGATGATGCTATACTGTACACATACAAAATATGAAGTGTTGCTGTGTTGGGCCTATAGCACAAAATCACAAGCAAGTTGATACAACTAGGCACACAGGGTCTCATTTCTGTCGCTAACGTGTTGATTTGGGTGAGGGGATCCTCTCATTGGGAGGTGTGGGTGGGATGGGGCCTAATGTCTCAAGCACTTTTCCAGGTTTTCCATCAATATACTCTATTCCATACCCCAATATTTCAAGGACGTCAAATCAAACAAAAATTATTTGCTGGGAATGTGACTTTCACATCCCCGTCTGGACATGCTAGTGAGGAACCCTCAATCCCAGATTAATTACCATTGATGAAGCTAACGTCCAACAAATGCAAAATTGAGCTTGGCATCCGGCCGTATGTTATTCAGTGATGTATTACGCTACGGACCCTGTTGCCTCGACGGAGGTCTTTGCGCTCATCCAGCGCTTGTTAAATAACTATCCCTGACTGAGACGTTTCTCTCCATACACAATGTGCAACAAACTGTCAAACTGAAGACTGTTTGAACCGCGCTTAGCCTACCGAGTGAGGTGCGCGTGCACCGAGATGTTGCTAGGAGTTACGAACATTGTCGACTGTGTTTATACGTGCAGTGTTTTTCTACTGTTACATGAATTAAACCTAAGAATCCGTCGTCTCACATTCAGCTTCTTCTGTCATTTGATTAGTTTTGCTTGATTAATTTAATTATAAAGATTGACTGTGATTTTTTTTTACGTTTATTGGGGCATGAACTTAAAAACCGCTGTGCAAATTATTTATGATAATGTTTTTAAGTTCATACCCCAACGAACACACAAAAAAATCAGTCAATCCGTAAATGATTTATATAAAGAACAACATGGTCGACGATCATCCTCAACAGTTTGTGGATTCATGGATCGCCTACAGAGACAGATATCGAGGCAGACAGTACGGATCGGGCATTATTTGACATTCACAAATAACTTGATTGTGGAATCTCAACTGTATAGCACATGGGGTGATTAGAATTGAGTTTCCCCCTGAGGTATACAGCCGACTTGAAAATGTACATTGTCTCAAACATATTGTATTAATTCAATAGAACCCAGAAAAGTTCTGGGCTTGGGTTCATTGTCTCTTTGTCTTCTGGCTGGTGGCCTGGTAGAGTCATTCAATCTTCAGAATTTGACAGAGTCTGTGGATGACACAGAGCAGTCTGTGCTGTTTGCCTCGATTACCTTGGTACATGTAGACAGAATGGTGACTTCTTTGAATGTTGAGAATATATGCTAAAAATCATTTTCAGTTTTGATTTTTTCTCGCAGTCAAAGTGAACATTGAATGAAGGAGTATTACAGTAGCATTATACTGCAGAGAAAATATTGCTATTTGTTCCCAATTATGCCCTGCTAATGGGGAATTTTGAGGCAGTTCACTGCTACAGAAAATGTTCGTTTCCCTTGCCTCTTAATCAAGTCAATATGGGATAATTTATTCCATATAATTTGTAGCATTACTTTACTCAGTAGTTCAATATAAAAATATCAATATGGACTCTGGTGATGGGGCGCATGGTGCTTACAGCTTGTGTCGGAGGTCGCAATTGGTCAGTCTGCGTTGGACGCGCTCATCCCATATACGAATATGTGATGAATGATCGCAGTTATCCGTTATGGGTTTTACAGAGGATCATATCGCAAAATTGTCTGCCAGATAGTTTGAACGCCAATCAGAAATCCAGCCATCAAACCTACAGAACACTAATACATACTTCGCTCAGTGTAACGTGAAACATATTAGACAGTTATGAAATCCCTCAAAAAAGGCATTGAACGAGAAAGCACGGACAAAGCAGTGAATTATATAGACTCACATTGGACAACAGTTCCGGTATAATAGATTGGATCAGGGTTGTTTTGATATAATTTGAGGTAATTTAAGTTTAGGAAATAGGAGAAAACTAAGCAACTTGTTGGACAGAAATTCACAGAAAACGTGCCATGGGGTAGATATTGTGCAATTTTGGAGAAGTTATTGTTCATCGGATTTTATCCAGAGGATATAATCCGAATGGAACAGACCAATGACCAACCCGAAGATGAGCAATTGTACTAATTGCAAACTTGTTTTTAGCCCACCATCACCAGAAGATGGTGGGCTGTTCAAATCGCTTTTCGTCCATGGTCCGTCGTCCGTCCGTCGTCCGTCCGTAAACAATTCTTGTTATCGCGCTTTCTCAGAAACTACAGGATGAATCTTTCTCAAATTTGATACACAGGTTCCCCTTGGGGACTACATGTAGTTGTGCAAGATGCCTTTTCTGGTCCGAGTCGAAAATCCAATATGGCCACGAGGCGGCCATCTTGGATTTCCCCATGAAACTTTGTTAACGCGATTTCTCCGAAACTACTTCATGGACCTTTCTCAAATTTGGTACACAGTTTCACGTTGGGGTCTAGTTGTGCAAGATACCTTTTCTGGTCCGATTCATATGTCCAACAGGCAGCCTTCTTGGATTTCACCATGAAAGTTTGTTATCGTATTTTCTCAGAAACTACAGCATGGACCTTTTTCAAATTTGGTACACAGTTTCCCGTTGGGGTCTAGTTGTGCAAGATACCTTTTCTGGTCCGATTCGAAAATCCAATGTGTCCAGCAGACAGCCATCTTGGATTTCCCCATGAAACTTTGTTATCGTAATTTCTCAGGAACTACTGCATGGATCTTTCTTAAATTTTGTACACAGGTTCCCCTTGGGGTCTAGTTGTGCAAGATATCTTTTTTTGGTCCGAATCGAAATACCAGTATGGCCACCAGGCGGCCATCTTCTCAGGAGGTACTGCATGGATCTTTCTCAAATTTGGTACAGAGGTTCCCCTTGGGGTCTAGTTGTGCAAGATATCTTTTTTGGTCCGAATCGAAAATCCAATATTTTGTTATCGTGAATTCTCAAGAACTACTGCATGGATCTTTGTCAAATTTGGTATCCAGGTTCCAGTGGTGGTCTAGTTGTGCAAGATATCTTTTTTGGTCCGATTCCAAAATCCAATATGGCCGCCAGGCGGTCATCTTGAATTTCCCCTTGAAACATTGTTATCTTGAATTCCCAGGAACTACTTCATGGATCTTTCTGAAATTTGGTACACAGGTCCCACATGGGGCCTAGTTGTGCAAGATACATCTTTGATCCGATTCGAAAATGCAAGTTATGCTTCAAATTAATACGGTATTCCGGAGTTTAGACTTTACATCACAAGAGTTGGTGAACCAAACGGTGGAGCATATTCTGTATACTGAGTATAGAGAATATCCATACCTTCACCTTCCATATCAAGGAGTACAAATGATTCCGAATTGAAATGTATTTCTTCAAATTTTAAATCAGTTTACTTTATTCCATGCCGTTGCAAGTGAACTGCCCCACCGGCTACACGAAGGAACGTCACTCTTGTGACGCAACGTCACAACTCGACAACTGTAGACTACTGCTTGTTTCGATCCAAGCGAGATAATCAGGATTCAAACACTTTCAATGTTTCAACATTACTGCACGGAGCGGATCCCTTCAGTATTAAGTTGTGTACCATCTTACTATTTTCAAACATGGTATCTTGAAAGAGATATCTCAAACTAGTCAGTAAACAGAACAGAATTAGCATTCGTTCCTAATTATAAAATCTTAGGTATGTTTCATAGCTGATGCCAAAGTGTCAAAGAGATTTGTCTTCGCTTTTAGTGCCCAATGATGACATGTGCAAAAAAAAACAAATACTACAAAACGAAGACGAAGGATCCTCCGGGCATTCACTTTCAGACTAACTTTGCTCATTTCACTTGTACTATAACAACCGGCATCAAGTACAGTTTCTAGAAATCTTGAAACTCCGGAAACTTATAAAGATAATATCTTGGTGTTTTCCAGTGTCTCTTTTTCGATCTTTTTCGCTCAAATTCAAAATTCTGCAAACAAAAATACAAATCAATCGTTTGTTCTTAGTAACAATGGACAAAAAGATCCTCTTGTCATTAGCTTAAAATTATCGAATATTGGTGGGCGCCAAGATCCTTCAGGATCTCTCTTTTTTTATACGGGAGAATGTTCAAGAGATAAAGCAAGACAAACATTTATTTATATGCTGGTACAACACTTAATAACATTCGGAGCAAACTGTCACGTTACAATAAGCAAATATAAGCGGGGTAATTAATGAGCGTTCTGTTTGTACACCCGAAAATCGTCGGAATATTCTAAACTGAATAACATGGCAATAAATCATTTAAATAAAAGCAAAGAGATGTACGACGCATACGTTCAAATGAAGTATTTTGACCCTAGTACTATTTCAGCCCGCAGTTCCTCCCGCAGCATGTAACACTGTAGGTCACGTTCACATTAATGCACCTATGGAGATATGACATGTGTATTCTTTTTTTTTTGAATTATTCAAAACAGACTGAGTGTTATAACAATAGTACCCAGACAACGCATATTATGATAAAAGAAAACAAAATACTGATATTTGTCACAACAGAATCATTTATATCTATTCTTTGCCGCACCAAAGTAAATGTGTCCGACGAAAAGGTGGGCCTTTCATATTAAATGGGCGGCGAAGGATGCTTCTTAGACTAAATATTATGATTTGGGTGCCTCCAAAAATTCATACCAAATCAATTCCAGCAAAAACCTTACAAATGCTTTGAAGATGATCAATAAGAATATGTTTACACTTTCAACCTAATTACCCATCCCTAACCCTAACGCCTGGATAGAGCTTAAACTGATCGATTTATCCCTAAACTACCGTCTTTTGAACAAAGTATGTGGAATCCCCATTATTATTTCATATTTCGCCAGAATTATACATACACTGTTTTATTTTGGAAATTAAAGAACATCTGACTTCGGGAAACTCGTCTAATGAGAGGAAAACAGCTTCATCCCCTACTAATCCAATAATTTGCGGTACCGTTATTCAAATTTTTTACAAATAGTGTGTAGAACATATTCAAAACTGAACTTTCATGAAAACTGTTTAACATTTTCAAATCTGATGGCATACTTTGATCAACTAGAACTAGAACTAGTAAATGACATCTCACTTTTTTAAAATTTCTGCTTACATGTAGTTCTATGTTTATAGCATTTCAACTAAATTTAAATAATCAAATTTGATTATCTTTTAACTATCTGCAATAAAAGCTAAATAATTCCAAACGTAAGCTGAACTCATAACAACTGAGACGCCGTTTACTAGTTCTAGTTGTCTTTGATCAAGATGTACCATCAAATTTGAAATATGGTAAATAGTTTTCACAAAATTTCAATTGAAATATGGGGGCTATTGTTTTCATTTCATTCTTTTAAATTTTACTATCTACACGGCAGTAACAACAGTTATGCAAATTACATAAGTAATTCCTCAGAACATACGCTTCGTAAAATATATATATATATATATCTTGGTATTATTATGTTGAATATTTATTGCGACAACGGACAAATTATCGACGGGTGAACGCGACCTACTCCTTATTCAGGGTGAATAGAGTATGTGCCAAAATAAAGATGGCTAGCTATTTGAAAGATGCCGTAATCAGGGTAAATACAAGGCAATAACATATCTCCCATCACTGGACCCATGCAAATACATCTTCATTTATAGCGAAATATTAAGAGCAGAAAGATCGATATCATCAATGCATTTAAGCGATTTGGCGGGTTCGAAGAACTTGTATCGCACATTCCTGTTGCTGCACGGCTCTCGGACTGATTACCGGCAGACGACAGTAGGCGTCGGTCAGATTGGTCTTGCCCGTCATTACAACAGGTCACTCGTAGGCTATTTTCATAATCAAAGGTGAATTGCGTCGATTCCACTGTTTCTCTGATAGAGCGCAAGTTTTCTGTGAGTAGATGCCCGGTTCTGAAGAGTAGGCTAATACGGTAGGACAGTCCTGTTGAACTCAAGCTTAGCGGTACAGTTATGACCTTTGGGGTGAATTTGCTGAACTCCTGCACTAAATGGGCAGTTGCTCTTTTTGAGAATTCTCTCAGAAGAGAATAGGGAAGTTGTTTTGGTGCCTCGTTGGTCAAATGCTCAACTGTAGCATGAATGCTGAACTGACCGTAATAGCCTCGAACTTCTTTAACAATAGGCTCGCACTCCCCGGAGTTAAACACTTTATCCTCCCCACATATGGACAGCTTGTCATTCTAGAAAATAAAACAAACAGCAAATTGTGGGTTATACTCAAACAAAATAATCAGAGCAGCGACTGCTTTCTAGACAGTAAGAAACTGTTTATTTTTTACCAGGTGGGATGGGCCGAGGGATAAAGGTGGGAGGGGGGGGGGGGCTCAATTGTTTCTATTGAACTGGAGGGGGAAGGGGACCAAAAGTTTCGAATTTGGTTTTTAGGGGGGTGGGGCAAAATTTCTACATTCATTATTTTGCAAAGCAAACATTTTCTGTAATATGTATAAATGATCACAATGAAAAATTAAAACCCTGATTCAGCTATAAACTTCAATAAACATATTGAAAAAGCCTGTACATCATCATAAAAAGGTAGGACGTTCTGATTTTCGGGCATTTGCGGGGGACCAACATTTTCCTTGTCTGCTTTTGAGGGAGGAGGGGGGGCCTTAATATTTTCACATTCAGTTTGGAGGGTGGGGGGTGGGGGACAAAACATGTTTGTGGTCCACTGCCCTGAATCTCCCCGTCCCCCCCCCCGGTAAAAACTGAACCGTCCCTAAAATAAATCACAGATTGGTGGTGATAGGAGTCGAACCTACATCGCTTATTTTACCAACGCCACAAAAATAGATTTCTAAAAAAATACAAGAAAAATCTTGTAAAGATGTATAATAAATCTAGGGATCTTGTTGATCCACTGATAAGCTTGGCATAATGCATAGGCAAAGTCACTCCGAATATTTCGACAAAATTATATTTGTCATCATCAGGAGAACTGTGGCAGTGGCTCGGAGAGATGACCAAAATCTTCTTGATTCACTGATAAGCTTGGCATAATGCATAAGCAAAGTCACTCAAAGTAACAAAGTATATTCTATTAAGTCTAGTAAGATTTATATTCTAGCATTTTGCGAAAATTCATGGGAATACAACATTTTCTCTTGTGCGTTAAGAAATTATCCCAACGGTTGCTTGAATCTGCGAGCTGTCTTATTTTCTTCTTCGTTTATATATATTATACGACAAAATATGATTTTCTTGTTTTGAGGAAAGAAATGTATCCAAGAAGTACGAACTTATTTTCGTCGGTGAGTCTTACCGCAGGGACACATTATCTTCATCGAAGCAAGAAACTAATACTTTTGATCCCAAATATATTGAAGAATTCGAAACTTAGAGATCTCACATTTAATATGGAAGATAAAAAAGGAAGCTATCACCACGGGATGTGTTTTTGCTCTTTTGCCAATTTTGGGGTAGTCGTTTTATGTACTCAAATATTATGCTTTCTGGGGGGCATAGGAGCATATGTCTTAAATGGACATCAACATTTGGAGGATTTTAATCTAGAATATAATTCTAGTTTATAGGCGTGTTATCAGAAACACAACAATCACACAAAAACCCAAACAAAAATGACTTTCTAAAACAAGAACATCCTGTTTCTAGACAAATGTTTAAACTAGATCTATATTCTAGAATTTTGATGTGTTTCTAGAAATAAGAGATACTTTCCTGCATTTTCAGAAGACATGTGAGAAAAACGTAAATACCAAATATAATTATCCCGTATTGGCTTGTAATGATAATTAGTTTACATCTACTTCTTCTACATGTATACTCAATTAAGAATCACTTGATTTGAATTCTTCAACATATTATGGGACTGAAACTGTCACTTTCTTGTTTTAAAAAAATTATGTCCATGGCTAAGAATAGTTTTCTTAAAACACTCTTAAAATTCATAGATGAATGACATGGTACGATAAGGCGGCATTCTGACCTGAACGTAGTGCGATGGAAAACGAGACAAAAAATGTCCTAAAAATAATCGTTTTTTTTAATGTAACGGCAAGAGAAAATATATGTACACAATATGCGAAAATTCTAGCTCGAATGCGTTATGATTATAGTTATAACATGAAATTTAAATGCGCGACATGTACTACTTCTAGAAAAAAGGGTCATCCAGCAGTGGAGATATAATGCCACCGCACATCACCAGGTTAAATGGCATTTTGGTCCAAGGGATCCTTCGTGTCTAAATGCGTGACTAAATGATTGGATTAAGGAGATTTAGACTTTTTCAGGACTAGGACAAGCTGCAGATTTCATTTTCATGTCATCAATATAATCATAACGCAATCGAGCTAGAACAAGAAAATGGCATTGTCAGTCCAAAAATGTGTTGAAGAACAAGTGATTCTAAAGTAACCATACCAGGCTCTGGGGACCCCCCCCCCCCCCCTTTCTAAACTAACGAACGACAAAAACTTGAGAGTTGACACTCCGTGACTTTGTAGTTTATCATATTGGGGTCGTTCTTAGCTGATTTGCACTAATCTCCCGAGCAGAGGGTAACGATTCATTCCCATAATATGAAGTCCTGCCATCTCGTAGGTTGCGTTGGTTGGCCAAAAATGAGATAAGGCACAGAGTTTTTTTTGCCAGAAGTGTGTTTTACACAGACTGTCATCTCCCCTGCCCCCTGATCTCCACTAGTGAGGGGCTTCCTCAGTGGAAGCCAGGACCAGTGACAGGTCGATCCGAGTAAATAATCGTTTTTGGTGACCTAACCTCTCTACGTAACACGTCTACGGATGTATGGCTTAATTAAACATCCCTCAAGTCGTAGGAACGAGTTTACAGATGTAGGGCTCAAGGTTCCCTCAAGTCGTTAGGGCTAGTCTACGGATGTAGAGCTCAACCTTCTCTCAAGTCGCTGTCTGTAACTGCCCTGGTCCTGCCTGGCGGTATCCGGTACTGCTTATGAGGAATTAGTACTGAATTGTTGTCCCGGACCTACCCCAACTTGTCTGGCAGGAAATTAGTACTGCCTGGTGGTTCCGGGCCTACCGATCTTGCCAGGTGCGACATCAACACTTCCTGGTGGTTCCGGGCCTATCGATCCTGCCAAGTGCGACATCAACAATGTCTGGTGGTTCCGGGTACCCCCCCCACCCATCCCCACCGTAACAAACAGCGCAGAGAGAAATGAAGTCAATATCTAAGGTAGCTGTGACAGACACACTGAGGTTTCAGGCCGGCTCATTTAATAGTAACGATGTTATTTAATTCGTGATTAAGTACAACGCCCTCTGACGTCAGAAAATGGAACCAATGACTTCAACGTATTCGAGTTGGTCCATGTATCAAAGATAGATCACTGACAACGCAAGGAAATGAAGATATCCTATGTACATGTATTCACATGAGATAATTACTGGTTCCCTGACTAAGTTACATAAACTCTTTGTTGAGACATTAGCTGTTAAGATGTACACTGTTAACCGCTAATGTCATAAATACGACAATGAGAAATTGTCGTAATTGTGTCATTAGTGGTCGTCAATCGCCATTGCGACAACTGCTGTTGACTTTGCATGCAGAGCCGCATACTAGTGACACAATTGTGAAACTAGCCAGCGACCTGACAACTGCTAACGGCAAAATTGTCGTAACTGCCACAATTGTGTCATTAGTAATTGCTACAACGTACGCATTTTCGGTTATACAACATTTACTACATTATTCCTATCTTATCAGTCGATTGATATGAAGATTAGAAAGGGCGATGATCATGTGTCAATCTCGGGGGGGGGAGGGGGTTGAATAGGTCTATATTAGACGGCAGATGGAGCTAATTTTTAGGAGCTAGTTCAAATAGACGCTGGTATATCTACCTCCGTCAGGTATTTGGTAATACTTCCGGGTAACAAAAAATCATACGTCAGGTATGTGGTAATACTCCCGGGTAACAATAAATCATACGTCAGGTATTTGGTAATACTTCCGGGTAACAATAAATCATACGTTACGTCAGATATTTGGTAATACTTCCGGGTAACAATAAATCATACGTTATCCCAGCACCATGATCTGTTACAAAATATCCAAGCATTCATGCGGCCCGTACAGATACAAGGGTTCATCTGTTTCCGAATGATAAGAATGACAAATGCGACGTTTTCGTGCGTCAATTTCGCAACCTACTTATGCTGGGTTGAGATGAAGTGGCAGACATCAAGACATATCATTTTTGTGAGTAGATTCCACTTGTAATGGGCACCAGCCCTAAAAAAATGTATCTTTTCGATTCGCAGTTTTCCGCGTAAAAAAAACAAAACAAAACAAAAACAGACCGCGTACACGGTCAAACATTCTCAGCGTTGGACCGGACCCACGTACCAAAAACGACCTGTCCATATGGACCGTTCCATGCAGTGGGATCGGTTCTTCCGGACGTGAGAATTATTGGTCGGCGAACAACTTCATTCGTATCGCGGTCGAAAGAACGTTTTGGAACGGTCCAAAAGGAAAGCTCCAAACGGACCGGGCCAGCGTGAACTAACAAAATCTGGCGGCAGCACGTCCCAATCGGACAGAGCGTGCGTGAAGAATGGACCGCGTTCCATGGTTCAAATTTTGACGTGCTCCCTAACAATCAACCTGCTTGATGTTTGGCATGACTTTTTTTTATTTTGATAGATGACATTAAGAAATACTGTTAAGGTTTTTGTTAAAAGTGCAATTTATACATGTGTCTACATACCGTAAGCGGATTTACAGCCATCACAGGGTTGATGTTGAGAGAGACAGACATTGTACCGAGATTATGACGACCGATGTTTTCAAAACCTTCGACATAAACGTCTGAGTTACATTTGAGGCAGTGTATGTTCCTGTAGACAGTTTCATCGCTTGAAAACACTGGATTATAATAAGCAAGACAGGCTCTGTGCAGAAGATCGTCAGTGTTTTTATGTTCACAGTGAGCAATGTCCGTTTGAACACAGGTACTGGACTCGGTGTGATCGGGTGGCGAAACAATGAATCGACAACCTCGTCGTCCCACAGGTCTCTCGGCCAGGGTTAACATTTTCTCCATCGAATCGACGTCCTCGTATAATTTTGGCAACCCACATGTAAACTCTGCCCGCCAGGGTGTGAGCTGTGATTCACCATTACAATGGTGACAGTATACATTTCTGTAGTTAAGTCCCGTGGTATTCGAATGGCAAGGGATATTTTCGTAGGCTTCTCCGGGTGAAGGACTTGAACATTTCTGCCTAATTTCGTCGTTCGGCCATTCTTGTGGGCACTGCCCCATGAGGGTCACTGGGGAATATAACCACCATTTAGAGTTCAAGTTCGTGAAGCAGGAAAATGCAGAAGGCCCCTCCGAACTGGAGCTATCGCGGTCCACATAATCACTATCGTAACAACAGTTGTGCTGTAGTGTGCAGCCTGAGGCACAAGAACAGATACGAGTGTGGCGATCTTCCAGACAGCTAGACGGGACCTCGCGAAGAATGCTGCCTGCTTGATTTTCCAATCCAATGAATTGCCGAAAAGTTAAGAACGTTTCGTTGAGCAAAATATTTGTGGTTGTCTTGATGGCACCTGGAATTTGGCTCGTCTTCATCGCCGAGGAGTAACTAGACTCACTTTTCGAGGCAAGATCAGTGGTGTTTTCATTCATTTCAATCTTTAACCACGTGCTTATGTTTTCGGAAATAGGAGTCTCATCAAACTCTATACTCTTATTTGAAGCTTGTGTTATTTCCTCTGTCAAATCAGCTGAGATCGCGTGCGTCGAAGTCTCAATATAGTCATGCAGACTGGCTGTTGTTGCTTCATTTGCAGGCAAACTCACCGGGCCTATTTGTGTCGCCGGCTCCATACTAACACGCCTGGATTCGTTCATTTCAGCGGCACTCCCGACAAACCGACAAACAATATGCACCAAACCTACAAAAAGTACAATTCTGACATATCTGTTTTTACGGCCTGTCCGTGCCATGGTTAATTTTGAAATAGAAAACACAGCGTCAAGTCTAATGTTATTCTATAGCATGACTTTTTTCTCTCGACAATTTTGCTCGCAACTGTCCAGAGGTCTGGCTAAAATGCGAAGCTGTGCTGAACGGTTAAATCCGAATCAAACACAAAACTGCGACACGAAGCATGATAATTTAATTAGCAAAGCAGCTGAACACATGTTGCATTCGTGTGTTACACCAACGCATATTGAAAACTAGCCTGTAATCTTCCATTGTTAGAAATATACATGTCATCGCCTAGACAATGACTTTAATTAACACTGCTCGTTTACTCGTTACTCGTTGATGTACACCTGTTCACTGCATCAAGAAACGTGCAAATAAACCCTTCACGATTCCATGCCGTTGCGAAAATCATGTAGCCACCTTCCGGACTTCAGAACATTTGAATTTGCTTATCGAATCAAAATTTCACCCTGGATGAGAAAATCCATGTCCATATCTCGGTTTCGAAACCGCTGCGTTCCAGATACATACAAGCTTTTCGCCGTATATTAAACCTACCAAACTTTTCACCGTATATTAAACGTACCAAACTATCTGTGCTCTATTCGGAACGGCACAAAATTGAGAGTTGACACTCCGTGACTTTTCAGTTTATCATACTGAGGTCATTTTTAGCCTATTTGCATAACCCCGGAACAGAGAATCATGGGTAAATTCAAGATGGTGGCCACGTGGGGTACCAGAAAAGTGATGTGTTCGTCATTTTTCTTCAAAATTTAAGCTTTTTCGCGAGGAAAAGTGGGCAGAAGATATTTTATTTCAAATTAGATTAATATTTGCTAATTTATCACGCAGTTTTGCCGAGAAATTACATAAACCAAAAAAATCGAAAAATGGAACCGAAAAATCGACCAAAAAATTGCCTTTTTGATAATGACGTCACTGTGACTTCATCAAAGCGGCCGTCTTGGATTTTTATTACATTTTTTGGCAGAGCCTGATCCATGGGGCAAGTGTGGTAAGTTTCAGTTCCCTAGCCGAATGGGTAAGAAAAATAATTAGGGGAGAGTTGGGGGGGGGGGCGAAATGGCCTCTCCCCAGACCTGAACAGGTCCCCAAAAGCCCAGGCCAGATATAGGATTAAAAACAAATTCTTATCGTATGTATATGTATGTAACTGACAAACATGTTCTATACTGACCACGTGGATGATGATACTGAATTGGTCACAATCGCAGAAAATACAGATAATATATCATATTCTCCATCATAACATCTGAATTTACTGAGATGATGTGCACTTGTCGACACATATACTTTGAAATATATTTTCACGCAGATGTTAATGATCTCCTGGACGGCTCTTGTGATCTGCATATCTAAATCCTGCTCTCATGGCGATTGGAATAGCGAAGAAGTGCATTTCCATCATAGACTATTATATAGATTTACGAACAGAAGGCACTAATTTACACAAATTTCTAAGCAAGTTTTTAACAAATTCTCATCCCAATCGAGTTAAAATTCAGTGGCCACAAAACCTTGTCGCCTGAAAGTGGTCGAGTGTCTGGCGTCTTGAATATTGGTTTTAAAATTTCAACCCCGAGCAAAACGGGGCCCTTTCATTGTTGTATACCATCTCTAAGCTGCAGTCAAATGATATTGTAGGCGGCACCATCCATTGGTGTATGAATGGTGCTTGCTGATCAGACGCTTGTGTAAGCCGATTTTTCACATTTAGTGATTATAGGTTAAGGCGTTGTTGGATCCCGAATTCTGCTAGCATACTGTTCAAAGGGGTTATTTTTGTACTTAACCAGGATGCGTTGTTTCAGCTGTGTATGTAGCAATTTTCTTTAAAAAATGTATTTATTTCAATATTGGGATGTTATCATGTCTAACCTGACAATGAAAAAAAAACTACGACAACCCTGTCTGGTGGCGAGACAGGTTTAGAGAGAAATATTCAAAAGTTCAAACAAATTTCAATAGTTCTATTCTCCTCAATGTACTAGCCGTAAAACTACACACAATATTTAGCCGATGGGCCAGAAGTGGGGATTTTTGACGAAGGATTTTATTTTTAGGTATCTTACGGCTTGTATTTTCGATATCCTTGTTTATAAGTGGGCTATTTGCGGAACTGAGGTTAACCTTACCTGGCCTGTTGGGGGGGGGGGGGGCCTGGTTGGGGGGTGGAGGGGTTGTTGGCCCCATCTCCGGAACGACAAAAATTTGAGAGCTGATACTTTTTGAATTTTTGTTTTATCATGGTGTCATCCTGAGCGTATTTGCAGGAACCCTCGAGCGGAGGATCATGGGAAAATTCAAAATAGCGGCCATGTGGGGTATCAGAAATGTGACATTTTCATCATATTTCTTCAAAATTCCTAATTTTCTGCTTAGAAAAGTGAGTAATAACTATTTATTTCCTATCGGAATACTATTTACTAATTTATTAGTCAGTTTTTGCGAAGAAAATTACATAATAAAAAAAATCGACCGAAAATCGTCCAAAAGATGCCTTTTTGAAAATGTCTTTCCGACGAAAATATAGTGCGGTAAGTTTCAGCACTGCAGCCATAGGAGTAGCGAAAATACATTAGTCCATGAGCTAGACCCCAAAATTTCATCAATTGGTACCACCTGGGGTGGCAAATTCTCATTATGTTTTTTTGAAAGTCCTATATCCTTAGATGCAAAAAAAAACTTTGAAAGCAATCCGGGACACACAGCTTAGTGGTAGTAATCACCACTTAAAGACGGACACCGGAGTCCAATCTGAGAGACCAGATTTGGGGGTAGGGGAAATATAAAGTTGAATATCTTTGCAAGTAATGGTGATATAGTGACATTTGGCCACACGAAATGATGGCAATCTGATCCTCTGTATGTTGGTATCTATTATATGCTAATATGTCAATTATGTAGGTCACCAGAGGTCAAAAGGTCACGAAATCTGACCCCTGTCTAAAACGTGACCACCTGTAGGAAAACTCGCTGCAGATACCATACCAATGAGACTTTCGTAACCTAAATGGGTTCGAATGGAAGCCAAGAAGTACCCAAGTCTACAATACGTCTAAACAAGTGGAGTTTATTATTATTTAGACTGTGACACAGAACTGCTTTTGACGCATTTTCAAAAATGGTCTTTTTATTGCATTAAAAACAGGCAAAATTGTATGAAGTTGGACAGCTTGAAATTAGTTGCATATTTTGACAAATAACTACTCCAAATGCTAATGGCCATGTCTTAGGTCTATTCAGGGATTAGTTAAGCTACATTTCGAAGTAATTAGGTCATCAGAGGTCAAGGTCAAAGATTGTCAATTATTAATTTGTTCGTTTTTAATTGGGACTTGTCACAGCGAAACAGCTCACCAATTACCAATATACGAGTTGTTAGAGCATTTCCATCATAGCTCTCTAGATTTGTATCTAATAACGCCTAGCTGGTGCTAGGGGCCGTGGTGTCATATCGTCCAAGTTGCCACATGAACAGGTACAATAAAAGCGTACCTGAGATACAACACATATCACGAATCGTTAGATTCTTGGTATTTGCTTTAGAATAGGTTAACCGGAAGACTATATTGTGAAGTCATGTGGCTCTGTCAGTATGTCAGCACCTCTTCCCACTTCCCTTATATGTGATGTGTTGTAATTTCATATTACAATGTATTTACATTGCAACCAGTACAGAGCATCAGAGACATCGCTGGTGCACCCTGTACCGTATAGCCCGTAGGGCGTAGGTAAACCAGGGTGCGGGTGCACCAGGTATGGGTGTCCACAGGGGTCAAAGGTCAATCGTCCTCCAAATCCCCTTTATCGCTCCCTAAGGCGCTGAGACGGGCGTTAAGGCGTAAAGATAGGACGTCAAGGCATTGAGACGGGCGTTAAGGCGTAACGACGGGCGTTGACGGGCGTCACTGCATTTCAATGTATTGGTGGCAAATCCATGAAAATCAGAGCTGTTATATGGAAAATGGAATAGGTCTTTGGATTATGGACGCGGATATTCTCTAATGGACGACGGCTGGATTATGAATGACGGACTAGACGCTTGTAATCTGAGCTAGTTCACCAGGGCGTTGAAGCGTTAAGCTAAGCGTTGATGGGCGTTACTGTCTATAAAAGCAAGTGTATTCCCAAAACACGCACAGTCGGCGTTCAACGGTCAACATGGCTTATACTGGCTCTAAGTGCGAACGCACGTTCACCAGACGTTACGATATGATGAGACACGAGATAAATATACATGGATTTAAGACTCCGAGGCACAAGACGCCGATACAGAGACTGATACCGAAACAGAGATTGCTGAGAGTCTATCTAGTGATATGGAGAGCTTGACCTCAGATAGTCAGCCTACGTCCGAGGAAAGTGAGTCAGAACCTAACTGCTGATATCGTATTGTGAGAGCAGCTATCAATACTCACGCTGCAGCAATCGAGGACGCCGGGCAGGATAACTTACAACAGGCATACACCCAAATGCGCCCCTGCATCAGGAAAACAGCCATGGCGATTTATGAACAGTATACCTTACTACCGCTTGAAATGAAAGGCGACCCCACGCACAGGCCCATGATGAACACCAAGCCTCACTTGGAAGAGGATATGGGGCTACCACCCACCGAGGCCCTGTAAAATGCGATCAGGGTGCGCAAACAACTCTTTCAGGACATGCTGCCTCAGTGGTATCCTGAACTGCCCATGGATGCTTAGATCACACCGAGCAAAGATGGAACTTTCTCAAAGGACGGCTTCTGACTGGACAAGAGCAGCCGAGATTATGACAGATGCAGCGCCAGATGGCGGCCTCTGATCGGACAAGAGTCTTCTTGAATTGTGAACATGCCCAACACGGCTCCCCCAGCGTGGGTATGATGTAACATTGGGGGAATAAACTACCGGGTATATGAAAACTCCCATCTATATCATGACGTCAAGGCGTTATGCTAGGGTGGTAAGGCGTAATGACGGGCGTCACTGCATTTCCAATGAATTAGTGACAATTCCATGAAAATCAGAGCTTTTGGGCTAATTCACCAGGGCGTTGAAGCGTTGAGCTTGCGTTGGCAGGCGTTGCTACAAGATGTCACTTCACACGACGCATTCGGACCCAGAATGGTCCATTTCTACCCCAAACACCTTCCTTCAACCCCCCAAAATGTCCACTTTGGCTACTACTCCTAAACTCACTCACTCA
Organism: Hanleya hanleyi; assembly: GCA_036873755.1. Classification (NCBI taxonomy): domain Eukaryota; kingdom Metazoa; phylum Mollusca; class Polyplacophora; order Lepidopleurida; family Hanleyidae; genus Hanleya; species Hanleya hanleyi. The sequence goes on along the minus strand of JAVTVY010027359.1, from coordinate 13,236 downwards.
CTCACTCGCTCACTTACCATCGTTAGTGCGTCCATGCGTTAAGACGGGCGTTGGGCACGCCTGACGGGTGTTGGGCATGACTCACTCACTCACTCACTCAGTGACTCACTCAGTCACTCTGGGAGCTCATTTGGACCATTTTGGCCCCAGCAGCCCATCGTCGGGCAGTTCAGGATACCACTGAGGCAGCATGTCCTGGAAGAGTTGTTTGCGCATCCTGATCACATTTTCCAGGGCTTCGGTGGGTGGTAGCCCCATATCCCCTTCCAAGTGACGCTTGGTCTTTATGATGGACCTGTGCGTCGCGTCGCCTTTCCTTTCAAGCGATAGTAAGGTATACTGTTCATAGATCGCCATGGCTGTTTTCCTGATGCGCATTTGGGTGTATGCCTGTTGTAAGTTATCCTGTCCGGCGTCCTCGATTGCTGCAGCATGAGTATTGATAGCTGCTCTCACAATACGATCCCAGAAGTTAGGTTCTGCCTCACTTTCCTCGGACGTAGGCTGTCTATCTGAGGTCAAGCTCTCCGTATCACTAGATAGAGCCTCAGCAATCTCTGTTTTGGTATCAGTCGATGGACTCTCATCAGTCTCTGTATCGGGTTCATATGCCTCGGAGTCTTCAATCCCATGTATATTTTTCTCATGTCGCATCATATCGTATCGTTCGCACTTAGAGCAAGTATAAGCCATGTTGACAGTTGAACGTCGACTGGGCGTGTTTTGGGAATACACTTCCTTTTCTAGACAGTAACGCCCATCAATGCTTAGCTTAACGTTTCAACGCCCTGGTGAACTAGCTCAGAAGCTCTGATTTTCATGAAATTGCCACCAATACATCGACATGCAGTGACGCCGTCAATGCCCGTCGTCCCGTCTCAACGCCTTAATGCCCTATCTTTACGCCTTAACGCCCGTCTCAGCATCTTAAAGGTGAACTGAAAAGCTTTCCAATGTTCTGTTAAAATGTCATAAAACAAGAACTTCTATAGTTGTTAGAAATATGTGTGGTAATAGATCTGTGGGTTATTGTTTTATTTTGGGTATATGAGAAGTCAAAACTTATACCACCAGAAAGCGAGAGCCAGAACTTTTAAAAACGTCATCGCTTGCCTCCCGTTGTTTTTGGAACGTCATGACGTTATAGTGGTCCTCGTTCATTCATCCGACGTAGCATGACGTCACATTTAAATAAAACTTGAATGAAGGAGACCGCTATAACGTCAGAACGTTCTACAAACCAAGAGAGACAAGCGATGCAAGTTTTCAAGACAGATTTATAACAGGATAACTTTAAATATTGTTATTAGTACAATTTTGCAAAATGTATTTGCCCCAAAAACGTATAAAAGTTATGTCACATAAGACAAGATGTATATAAGCAACATTCTAGATAAAATTAAAAGCTTTGCAGTTCACCTTTAACGAGCAATAAAGGGGATCTGTAGGACGATTGACCTTTGACCCCTGCGGAAACCCATACCTGGTGCACTCGCACCCTGGTGTACCCTATACCCTACGGGCTATAGGCTACAGGGTGCACCAGCGATGGCTCTGGTGCTCTATACTTAAAACTGTTGCAATGTAAATACATTGTAATATGAAAGTCTCAAGTAAAAATGTAGAAAATTAATAATGGACAATCTTTGACCTTGACCTCAGGTGACCTAATTACCTCGAAATGTAGCTTAACCAGTCCCTGGATAAACCTAAGACATGACCATTAGCATTTGGAGTAGTTATTTGTCAAAATATGCAACTAATTTCAAGCTGTCCAACTTCATACAATTTTGCCTGTTTTTAGTGCAATAAAAAGACCATTTTTGAAAATGCGTCAAAAGCAGTTCTGTGTCACAGTCTAAATAATAATAAACTCCACTTGTTTAGACTTATTGTAGACTTGGGTACTTCTTGGCTTCCATTCGAACCCATTTAGGTTACGAAAGTCCCATTGGTATGGTATCTGCAGCGAGTTTTCCTACAGGTGGTCACGTTTTAGAAAGGGGTCAGATTTCGTGACCTTTTGACCTCTGGTGACCTACATAATGGACATATTAGCATATAACAGATACCAACATATAGAGGATCAGATTACCAACATTTCGTGTGGCCAAATGTCACTATATCACAATTACTTGCAAAGATATTCAACTTTATATTTCCCCTACCCCCAAATCTGGCCCCTCAGATTGGACTCGGGTGTCCATCTTTAAGAGGTGATTACTACCATTAAGCTGTGAGTCCTGGATTGCTTTCAAAGTTTTTTTTTGCATCTATGGATATAGGACTTCCAAAAAAACATAATGAGAATTTGCCACCCCAGGTGGTACCGATATCTGGTCTGGCTCATGGACTACATACTTTCTGCCATTGAACTGGTACACAGGCTACTGCCGTCTAGGACCCCAAAGTTGGACCTTCGCCTCAAGTGCGGGCATAGTAGAGTCCCCCCCCGCGTCATTCCCAAGGAGATACCGCCATCCACGCACCACTCAGATTAGATTACAGTGGAGAGCACAATTCTGAGAAAGGTAGCTAAATCCCAGAGGCCCGGGACAAGAGCGTTGGACGTGAGAGAAGGAGAAAATGGGATGGATTGACGAAATGTGGTGTATCTATAATTTACTAGGCAAATTATTTTGTTTGCTTGTAAGAATAATTATGATTGGTCAGTGAAAAGCTCCAACAAAAGCTATCTCTTAATTTCCTTTGACCAGGTCAATATTTTTATATTGATTGATTGAATATTTATATTGATTGGTTGAATATTTATATTCATCGATTGAATATTTATATTCATTGATGGAATATTTGTATTCAATTATTGAATATTTATATTCAATACTCAATTTCAGTAGGATGCATGCTGTTTGCGAAATAACATCTCCCGACTCGGACATTATCTGATATTCTTTTCTTAGAGCTCATTGAAAAACAACTTATTTGAGATGAACATACGAGACTCGATCACTGGTTGCCTTTTCGATTCCGCAGAAGTAATAGAATGACTGACGGATTTAGAAAATTCCGAAGAAGAATATATGTATGAACTTTATTGCAGTAGACCTACCGGCCTACGAGCATACATGTAGAATTAATACAAAATTTGATGGCGGCTCTGGGGCATCCCACAACATGATAAATACATTAGGTTACTGCTTTGGCGGGAGAAAGTACGCCAGGTTGTCATATTACGTCTACCAATGCATCTCTCAGGTTAAAAGCTTTATCAACAAACAATGCAAGCTTTCTTTTAATATACACACATATATATCATATTGATTTTCACTGGTGAGATCACGTTATCTGCAGTTCGGAGCTGATCACTCCCACAGGGGCTCGTTATCGTTATTGTTGTTTTGCTGGGAGAGGGTCGAGGAAGTAAAGAAAATTACTTTACCCCCCCCCCCCCCTCGCCACTCCCCAAATCAGCATAATTAATCAATTAACAACGCTGATTATTTCTTTCCAAATATTATCCTGTGTCATTCGAGACGATTATAGCGGTTTTCTTCCGATAAACTGATCCTTTGGCCTATCCATGACAACTTTCAAATACTCAACTCGGTATATATTTCGGTTGAAGATGTAGATCAACCAAACTGGATTTAACCCTGCCAGTCATTGGGGGGTGGGGGGGGGGTCATTGGTGGGGGAGGGGGTGCTCCCAAACTTTCTGCGCTCTCTCCGGAAAGACAAAAAAGAGAGCTGAAACTCTGTGACTTTATAGTTTATCATATTAGGGTCATTTTGAGCCTATTTGCATAGTCAACTTCTTCCCAGTGTTTGTTTTATCTGATTTAGTGTTAACTCCAGCACAGACTCCATGAATTATCAGTTTCATATGATATTCGTCTCTTTTTTTCCAATAAAAACGTTAATTAGCTCCGAATATTGCCGCGTTCGGCACTCACAAATTCAAACAATTCAGTTTGACATTGATGCAAGAACTTAAGCATCGATGAAGTGACCTTTTCATGCAGAGGTGTTGGAAGTTGACCTTGGCCTAAACGGACAAGAAGATGGTTTCATCTGAACACCAATATTTGAGGAAGATTTTTCCCGCGTGGGCGCTTCGCGGGAGCGGGGCATCACATCCAGGTCCCTTTAAGGTCTAAGTAATTACCTCGGTTACACTTTTACCAAAGGCCCCTGGAATTATTCCCAGATATAGATTGAAAAAATATTCCGCACTGTTTGTTTGCAAACCTACTTTATTACGAGAAATATCTGTCTACAGCTTTCACATCATATCGATAGTTATTGAAAACATTTTAAATTTAATATTCTAGGATAAATGAATAGTTATTACTTAAATACATTTCGAGAGCCTTTGGTACTTACAGGAAGTTCCATGCACCACTGCGCCCCTAGTGGTACAAGGGAGATAAAACCTTTCCTGAATAAGGCTATAGCTGGACCTGAGTTAACAACGGAAATCAGATGGATTGAGCGACTGATCAGCGATACGGATTTGATATTTTTGAAACATCAGGATGTCTCGTCGGTATCATTGAAAACTGGTGATCGTTTCTCTCTTGCAGGAAAATAACCCATGTTTATGTATACTATTATTGCTTTTTTGTAAAGTTGGTGGTAATGCTGTTATATGGGCTAGGTATTTGAATTATGAAGGCGGAATTTCTTTATTGGACGAAAGTTGAATGTTGAATGACGGACTGTATGCGCGTGTATGTAATTAGACATTTCTCTATAAGGTGATAGCACCCTTGAACCCAATGCCCATTTGCAAGTTCAATCCAAATATCTATAATTTACAGCAAAGAGGCCGGTTTTGATTCCAATTTAATTGTGCGTGCGAGTTGTGAGCGAGAGACTCCCAGCGTGTGGGCATCACCCGATATGCTTCTGTGTGATTTTGACAAATTTGTGCAGCTGCATGATAAATTAGTAAACATTAATGCGATGTGAAATAAAATACTTTTTGCCCACTTTTCATTGCAGAAAAGCAGAAATTTTGAAGAAATATGACAAAACATCACTTTTCTGGTACCTCACGTGGATGCCATCTTGAATCTACCTATGATGCTCTGCTCGCAGGGTTATGCAAATAGGCTGTAGATGACCCCAATATGATAAACTATAAAGTCAAGGAGTTTCAGCTCTCCATTTTTTGCCGTGTAGGTGAGCCAGCTTGCTCCCCCCCCCCCCAGGCCAGGTAGGTTTAAAACAAAATCAGATGTATATATGTGTGTTCGTTCTTTGGGCAAGATTATCTTGGATGGATTAATGTGGTCCTGGATTATCTGTTGAATTTAATTCACCTCAAATAATTTATTTGTTGGACGTGCGTTTTTTTTTCTACAATAATGTTAAAATTCCATTATGGTTAAAAATCTCCTACATTTTGTATCTGTGAATAGGAGTATAACATTTTCATATTCCTGGTGTCCAAAAAGTACGATATGAGATCTATTCAGAAAAGTACGGATAATTGAAAAACGTTGTCGAAATTGGACCAGTTGTGAACCACAGGCCCTTCCCCCTAAAACCACCCCACCTCCCCAAAACTATTGTTTCGAGGGTCTGTGTTTGCAAACCGAGAGAAACTTTTTCGAGTTCAGCAAACTCTCTAGGCCTATCTGGTTTTCACAACATGGGGGGCATGGGACAAAACATATATTTTTCTCACTTGTAGAAGAAAATGACAGCTAAAAATTTGAAACCACACGGTGAGTACAAGAGGACAGCTGCTGTCACATATTGACGCAGAAAAACACGGTCTTTCACTGCAAGAAGTGCTATTTGGTTTTCAAGCGAAATATTGTGATATGTTCTCAAATTCATAAACAATTCATGTTAACGATCCCGAATTCGACAAATTTTTTTGAACTGAAACAGTGTATCTCTATTTATTTATCTATATCGGGTGGGGGGGGGTAGGGGAGGTACAATACGTTTTGCACGAATTCGTGTGTTGATCCTTTGATTTACTCATCTGCTTCACTATTTTTACCAAATAGAGTTCATATGCGTATGCAAAAAAAATGATCATATGAAAAAAAACCTGTTAATGTATTAATTTTATGCACAGTACAAGTATAAAGTGCTCATGTTCCAGTACTGAAGGGAATTTACACCCTTGTACAAAAGAACTTTTTTCATACCGAACTATGTTAATAGCTTCACAATATGGACATACCGTAATATAAAGAATTATTTATAAAAATGTTTTCTTTTACAAAAAGCCTGAGCATTTTTGTGAAGGAAATTTAATTCCTGCAAAGATTTGCTATATTCTCCACCTCAAAATGTGGGAATAAAAAGCAATCAATATCTGCTAAAACAATCATGATCTGTCAGAGTAATTAATAAGGACATTAATCGACACATGCATGTGCCCGATGAACAGACAAATTAATCAATATATTTTTTATCATTTAGAAAGTGATCGTATAACAGTATTTTCGTTATTTTGAGGTAACACTATCTTAGAATAGCACAAATTCTAGTGCTGGATTCGAACCAGCGACCCCAGAGTCAGGCACCTAATCGCCAGCACTGTATGTCGTCGATCTAAACCACTCGGCCAACGGGCCTCCCACTAAAATAGGAGGTAGCAGACCGGTGGTCTTGAAAGCGAACATACAGTACCCCTCTGATGATCGTAATGACACAGTTCCCAAAGCTGAATAGATATATTTTTTATCATTTAGAAAGTGATCGTATAACAGTATTTTCGTTATTTTGGGATAACACTATCTTAGAATAGCACAAATTCTAGTGCTGAAAATTTGTAATCAATATATGAATGAAACAACACATTAAACATAGAATGATTTTCATTATATACCAATGAAATGTACAACACTAATATAAGCATTGTGACACATATATTCCCAGGCAGGAGTTTCAAGTTATAGTTGAGTCTATCACACTCGTATTGGTAGTAAATCGAACAAAATTTTTATGAAAAGATATATTATCCAAATACTCTAAGTCTCTTACAACATGGATGGATGTTTAAATTATTACACACTCAGTCTGCAAAGTGCATTATACTTGTAGAAAGTTCTGAACCAGTGAAGGACAATCAGACGTAGGACAGGTATGAAAATGACGAACTATTATCTGTAATTTAAATGTTAACAGATGGGCAGACGGAAACAGTGAATTGCGTGAAAAACTGATCTTGCACTCAGAAGCTGATGTATTCTGTGTTAGTGAAACACACCTATGAAACAGTAGTTTGATTGAAAATTCTTCAAGTGAACAGTACATGTTGTTAGTTCATCACAGGACATATTCCTACGAAGTAGGCTACCATTTGCAAATTGTCCGGTAGTCAGTGAGTGAGTGAGTCCATCCGAATCCTTTCGTCGGAAAAATAAGAAGAACCGTTGACATTAGAACCTTGATTTTTGGCATGAACGTGCATTAGGGGACTGTTACCAACAAGTTCTGAGCTGACCTGTTTTTGATAAAAATTTATGATGATTTTCGATAAAAATCACTGGTAATTCTGACTTCTGTGCCCATCTTAATATAGGCAGGATTTCAACTTGGGGGTGGGGAGATTTTCAAGAGTTCAGTGCGCGTCGGAGTCCTAATGCCCACCCTACTTCGTAGGTCCTGTGACGTTAATCACACTGCCATGTATACACGTGAATGCCCCAAAAACTGTTGGTGGTGTCGGCATGTTCATAAAAAATTCGATGCTTCAAACATATGCCGTCAACATTGTGGATAAATGGTATGATGGGATTCTGCGTGCAAAATTCACATATAAATTCTCTGAATTTAAATTTATTATATACAGTGTTTATTTGCCCCCTGAAAATTCCCCATATGGGCGAGAAAATAAGTTTCCATCAGTTGGTTTCGCAAATGTACATGTATGCTTATGAACATAATGCGTTAGTAGTTTGTGGTGATCTAAACGCTGGAATCGGAAATACATGTATGTTTGAATCGATAAATGAAGTTAATCAGTTAGCCTCTGTTCATTCGAGATCAAGTATAGATGCCGGTGTGAATAGTCACGGTAAATCTTTGATTGAATATTTAAATGATTGTATTAGGGGTGTGGTTAATGGGCTAATTACGCCCGATAACTTAACACGTATTACGGGTGAGAGAGCTATTTTGGACACTACCTGCCATTCCATGTGCAGCTTTCACGGATATAGACGATTTTACACATGTTTGAAAAGAAAGTTGAAACTCATCAGTGTTCAAAATTTCAGTCATCTAGACCGTTTTTTCTGTCAAAACAATCAATCTAGAAAACAATCAACTAATTATCACTTCAAATCTTGGCGAGGAATTCAATTTTCTGGGTGCCTGAATGCACCAAATGTATTCCTACGAAGTAGGCTATCATTCGCAAAGCTGCACATGGAATGGCAGGTAGTGTCCAAAATAGCTCTCTCACCCGTAATACGTGTTAAGTTATCGGGCGTAATTAGCCCATTATCCACACCCCTCGTACAATCATTTAAATATTCAATCAAAGATTTACCGTGACTATTCACACTGACATCTATACTTGATCTCGAATAAACAGAGGCTAACTGATTAACTTCATTTATCGATTCAAACATACATGTATTTCCGATTCCAGCGTTTAGATCACCACAAACTACTAACGCATTATGTTCATAAGCATAGTGGAAGGCACGGGCACAGGGATTTATCAATCTCTTATCTTAAAAATGTTCCTAGAGACAAGTTTCGTATAGAGTTCAAATGGGATATTGAATCCATGTACACTAATATTGACATTGATAAAGGTATTCAAGCTATTAAAGATGCTTTTCAAAGATTTCCCGATCCCAATCGCCCAGACAAAGAACTTTTGGAATTATTAGAAATTAGCCTAAAAGGTAATGACTTCGAATTCAATGGAGAGTTCTATCAACAAATTAGTGGTTGTGCAATGGGTAAAAAATTCAGTCCAAATTTTGCCACTATCTATGTAGCTCATTGGGAAGAGCAGGCTTTAAGAAAATTAGATAAACAGCCTCTCTTTTACCTCAGATATTTAGATGACATTTTTGTACTTTATAACCATTCCAAGGAAGATTTCGGAGTATTTTTCGAAACTCTAAATAACCATGACCCAAATATCAAACTCGAAGTAGTTATTCATGACTCTTCTGTGGATTTTTTGGAACTAACAGTTTTTAAGGGACCTGGGTTTCAGAACACTGGATATTTAGATTACAAGGTCTTTTTTAAACCAACTGATACCCACGAACTCTTACATGCCAAATCTTTTCACCCGACCCATATATTTAAGGGCATAGTCAAATCTCAAATCATTCGATTCCATAGAAATTCGAGCGATATACAGTATTTTCACCACTCATGTGCGATCCTGTTTCGGGCCTTGAAACCTAGAGGCTATTCCGCCCGATTTTTACGGCATATTAAATCTGAAACACTTCGCCAAATCACAAACTGCCAAATAAATGACGTTCGTGAGCCAGAACCTGTAAGGATAAAACATAAACGCCCTAATCATGGCAATGGTAAGACCTCCAAATGTCTAAAACCTCAGTGTAAACTGGACGAAGTAATTGCTACACAATCAACTTTCAAAAGCGAACAGATCAAAAATGAATACAAGCTTAAGGATCAACTAAACTCTGACACGGAGAATGTAATTTATTTAATTACGTGCCGAAAATGCCTGAAACAGTATGTGGGCGAAACTAAGAATAAACTTCGATATCGTGCCAACAGACATAAATCAGACATCAGTCTAGATAATGAAGGCCCGGTCAATGAGCATTTTAATCTACCGGAACATTCATTTCAGCACCATTTTCAAATTATGCCAATAGAAAGAATTCCTACGTTTCCAACACAGGAAGAAACTGACAATCACCGCGCGCTTCGTGAATCCTTTTGGATCAAAACACTTCAAACACGGCAACCGTTTGGTATGAACATAGACCCAGGTGAAGTTGCTAACAAAGAGTTTATTCCCTTCGTTCTCCAATATAGCCGTAGGAATGTTGAAGCGGCCCGTATACTGAAGGAGGAATACGAAACACTCCAAACAAAACTCCGCTTGCCATTTAATCTGAGATCTATCATAGCGTACTCAAAAAATCGGAGCTTACGCGATTTATTGGTAAGGAGTAAACTTCATCCCATAACGTGATCATTATCACGTGAAATTCTACATGGCATAAGCTAATATATAGCGGCCCTATGGCAAGCCGTTTTGCTTTTTATTCAGTATTTGCTGATATCAGCAAATATTTGCTGATATCATCAAATGAGTTGCTGATATCAGCAAATCATTTGCTGATATCACCAAATCATTTGCTGATATCAGCAAATGATTTGCTGATATCAGCAAATGCGTCCATTTGGTGATATCAGCAAATGATTTGCTGATATCACCAAATCATTTGCTGATATCACCAAATCATTTGATGATATCAGCAAATGATTTGATGATATCAGCAAATAAACGCATTTGCTGATATCAGCAAATCATTTGCTGATAACATTAAATATGGCGGACTCTCGATCTTGGGCTAACAGAGAAAAGACTGTTCCCTGGATGGTATCCCAGAATACCATGCAAATGGGGTTTCAAACAAAGGGAAGGAAAGATGTTGATCGACCAAGTTCAGCCTACTCTCGATAGAATACGGGGAAACCTGCGTCAGGTACTAAGGTTGTTTTCAGATAGTGGGGATCTTACTATCGCAAGACAAAGATTAACTGTTTCATTGGCCAACTTAGAGAGAAATGACAACAAGTACGATGAAATTTCGTCTCCGATAAACCAGCTTCCGGAGCTCCGCCTGCAACAACAACAACAAGTTGACCACAGCAGCGATTGATTCTCCTTCCTAACAAGATGTTGATGTGCAAAAACAACAACTGCCAGTCGACGATATAACGAGAAGAGTAAGGGCAGGTATGTATTTCTAGCTTTCCATCCAAATCCACCGGTTGGCAAGGGTGAATTGGTTCATTTTGTCGTTTTGATGGGCATAAGAGTTTAAATTTAATTGCCAGACAACAGATTTTTGTTGGGTATTTTGAAAAATGCTGCAAAGTGTATATGGCTGAAGTCAGTCACTGGATGTGTAGTGCTATTAGTTTCAATTTAGATTTTGAACCCTACCATAGCTGTTTCCTAAATGTCACATGTACATGAACACACAAATATGTGTCACTTTTGGTCAATCGATATGCAATAAGCCACATGATCATATATTCATAAGTTGTTTAGGAGTTAATGACCGCCTTAGTGAGTATTATCGTGTAATAATTTTTCGATGTTTAGTTTCAGACCGTCAATCAAAAAACCCTTTTTTGATGAGGTCTGAAACATCGAAAAATTATTACACGATAATATTCACGGAGAAGGTCATTAACTCCATTCTAACATGCACAATGATAAATATTTCCTCATTTCATAAGCGGAATGGCTAATTTTCTGCAAACTTGTGCCGTTCTTATGCGAGAATTTCGTGACTGGTTTGCAGGCCATGCTCGCGCGTGATGTCCGTTCACGAGCTGCAGCTGTGTGAACTCCGCCCAGTGCGCAGTGAATGAACCAATCGTCGCTCAGCTTTGTAGCACTGCATCACAAGAATGAGACGTCATCAGTTCGGCACGTGAATGTGACAGATCACGACAAACAAATGAAGATTATCGTGTGATAATCTCAGTATGTTTTGAGGTCTGGACCAATCAGCGCACGGCTATAACGTGGAGCATGTTAGAATGTTATATTTATTCATTTGTTGATGTACCTTGTCCCATCAGGGCTAATAATACATGTTCACATGTATATTTATTCGGTACAATACATTGAAATTGAAATATATAATCCCAGTGTGGCATATTACGGCATATTCATGCCAAGCACGAGAATGAAGGGCAGGTTCATGCACATGCGTTTTTTTCACAAGAGCCAACAATGCCAGGGGGAAACAAATTCAAATACTTTATTCGGCATGAACACAATTTACATTGGTTAAGGCCGCATAACAAGACATAAACATACAACTACCATACAAATTGAAAGACATTATGCAGATTAAAATTCACCGAATACACACGGGAATGACTGTTGCATGTTATATTGAAGTCTTTTTTGAAAATTGTACCAATATTAATAAATTAATATCCTATCAATGCTGCCCAATCGTATATGTCGCTATGTAGGATCTTACTGATTTCAAGTGAATTTTGTGTTCGTAGCACCCAGCTCATGAATATTTATTAGTCTTATGACATCACGACCGCATTTTAACTACTTTACGTGAGTCGGGCAGGGGGGATAGGTTCATGGACTCTGCGTTAACTCAAGGTTACGCCAAGGACGAGTCCATAATTCTACCCCGCATTATAGCGCCAACCTGGCGGGAGGGCAGCAACATCAGAAGATTCCATCACAGCTTGGCGTGTGCTTCGGCTGAGCCAACCAGAATTGTCATTACCGTACGTTCCCTTCAAAGCACTATGAAAACCTCTCGGATTGGTCAACACGGGCGTTACTGCAAGCCAGTTAGATCCTGCAAGCGACATATCCAAATGGGGAAGCAGTTAGGATTTAATTTTAATTAGATTGAACATGTACATACAACTATTCAGGGAACAATCTGATGAAATTATACGACTCAAATCAAAGAAATTTAGACAATATTGAGCGAGCAGGATGCTTTTTGAATATTATTTGAGCAACACATTACAAAATCAAATTCATCACCAACAGAGCTCACACATTACTGGCAAAAGTACACATTTCTCCTGGAATTCTGTGTTGGTGATAATAACCTGATTTAATTTCTAAAGAATGATTACGGTACTTATCCTTACTTTGGTAATCAGCACACGTTGAGGTTTAGACTAATTAAAAGTTAAAAATTTTTTCAAAGCAATATTCGTTTTTCAGTGTACCGGTACCTAGCATAAAAGATCCAATTTATGATTCAATGGACTACATCATGCTTTGCCAGTCGTATGTGAACTCATCGATAAAACATCTGGAAAATGTACATTGAAAGTTAGTGAACCTACATCCAAGAAGGATGCACACATGATAAACCTGTGTACAGATAAGATTTTCTTGATTTCGTCACGTCATTTGGTACCCAAACCGATTTGACCCTAACCATTTCATACCCAGTCCTTTTCATACCCAGTCCGTTTCGTACCATAACCTATAAATCTTAATGGCGCAATTCTATGACATTAATTTTTACTGATTTAACAGACAGCTGAATGTCTTCCTGAAAT
>JAVTVY010027358.1:0-11381 GCA_036873755.1 Hanleya hanleyi | reverse complement strand
GAAGCGGTCAACAGTTTTCAATGATGCCGGCAAGACATCATGATGTTCAAAAAATATCAAATCCGTATCGCTGATCAGTATTCTAATCCATAATATTCGTTGTAAAGTCGTCATCTAAAGAATGATGTATCTCAGTCACGCTTTTGATTGTGACTGTTCATATGAGTACCATGAGGATCTTGAAGTACATAGGTTCATACGGCCCCTAGCCCCGGGTTAAGCGGAATTAGACACAAGTTACGAAACGTAGCGCCATAGATCTTGCACGCTACGTTCGTATTTTGCTATCAGCATGCGATATGTATCGCCAAATTTGAGAAACTTTGAGTGAAGGCGCTTGGTGGAATAGCCCTGTTTTATAAGTTTCTGCAACAATGTTTTGTGACGTTGATTAAAATCGTCACATTTAACACAGGATCTAGCAAATGTTACTAAGCGAGATATGTATACGCCATATGCAGGTCCCACTGGAATATTACTGTCCAGAAAGGGATAGTTTACGATGTCGAAATTATAATCATCTCTTTTGTCATAAAGTCGACGAGAGAGAATGCTCGCTTCATTTTTATAGAAATATAGATCTAAATATGATGTGCCTGTAGGGCTATCTGTAGTTTCCTTCAAATCCAGTGAAGGTGGATATATATCCTTCACTGCGTCATTTATATAGCGATTATCCACAGCGAGAAGATCGTCTATATAGCGTTTGGTGAATGAGAAGGAACGGGCTTTTGAATGGATCGGTTTTTGAAAGCGCCTGCATATAGTCATATTCATAAGAGAACAGATACAGGTCGGCCAACAGGGGTGCACAATTAGTACCCATTGGAATACCTATATCCTGCTGATATATTGTGTTGCCAAATTTCACATAGATATTTTTAATGAGAAATTCAAGCAACTCTATAAACAAAGAAACGTCCCATGAATGATATCTATTGTATGTAGTCGAGCCAAAGAATGCTTTATGGCTTCCGACATTAATATATCTACGATCAGTTTTCTTGAACACAGATACTATTAATGAACTTAGACGGTCAATAAGGTCCTGATGAGGGATTGTAGTATAGAGAGTCGTGAGAAATCCCATGTGGATACATGTCTGTACGGTATGTGACCTTTAGCATCAAGTTCCTCCGTAAGACATTTTGAGTTTTTTAATATCCACATACATTCAACGCCAGAGTTTTTGGAAATAGTGGCGCACTACCTTTCCCAAAATGTTTTTACCTCCTGAAGGGCCCTCGTCAATAGGGTTGAAAGAAGCTTGGTGGTGCAGCTTCTAGAACCAGCTATGAATCTAGCTTTGTATGGTGATTTATGCATTTTGGGAGTCCAGTACATTTTTGGTATGTCGTTATGATTGCTTGGAAGACGAATACCTCTTTCCCTGAGAAACTTTTTGTGATTGTTAAATAAATCTTCCAGAGTAAATGCAGTTTGGGAGTAAGTAGACGTATTTGATGAAGATATGTCTACACTCAATTCTTTAACCAGCACCTGGTAATAGTAATATTTACATAAGAATATTATATTATTCGGAGCTTTGTCTGCTGGGACTATGACGAATTTACTCTGGAGATTTGCTAGAACTTCTTGTGAATTGAGGTTTCTCAGTACTGGTTTTGCTTGGGGAAGAGTACTTCTGTCAATACGGCGGATTGTTTCAACGACCTTGCTCTTGGTGAGGTCCAGCCAATCAGCGAGTACTGTAGGTTCAACTTTTTCTCGCTTAGACCAATCAATAACGTACTGTTCCAATGCAGATAGAACTATCTTCTGGTCGGCCTTCAGATTTATTCTTCTTGGCTCTCTATATTTAGGTCCCTTCATCAAGAGTAATTTCAGATCCTTATCACTCACCACATCAAGGTCACCAGTCACAATATGTTTGCATTGTGTATAGATAAAGTTCGACGATTCACAATCACAACTATAGCCTCCTGACGTGTATAAGTTCCAGTCAAACTCCTGGACAGCATTGGAGTAATTGAATATTTTGGTGGCTATAGATTTAGTGTACTTATATGAAATGCAAGGAGGTTCTGTGAACTTAAAATAGTTTGGTACAGCGTTGAGTATTCAGGATTCGAGGTAAATTAATGATGTCCAGTCCTTTATCTAAGTAGTTGAGTTTCAAGAAAAGCCGATCTTGAGAGGTTTCGATTATGTTCACTGAACGATACAACCGAAAATACGCTATATCTTGACATACTTTAATGATTTTTGATGGTATTATATTTCCTGAAGACGCAGATTGCTGTATATCTCTGGCTATTTGATCTAAAGCTCTCAGAGGTAACGCATACAGAACTGTACGTCAGCTACGTATACTATTGGGTGTGTTAGTTAAACCCACTAAGTAATTTAAAGTGATATGATCGTGAATCATCGAACTATTAAACTTTCGCCAACCATGGCTGCGATGTCTCCGTTGATGGGGTTTAAATAGTTGGGTAATGTTGGATATATTTGAACGGCGGTTTGTAGCGTTGCCGAACCCACTGACATTATCATTTAAACCAAATGGAAACACTGACCCAAGTTCTAGCATCCAGAATAATTCCCGCTCTCGGATTTTTCTCTCAAATCCAAAAGGGGAATCCTTAGTAGATGGATAGACGACGTCTATGATCTGAATACTAAAGTTATCCCAGCCGTGGTCGGGTCCAGAAAAATGCCACAGATACATGTAAGTTGACTTGTGATAAAATATAAGAAAAATGCGATTGTTTAAGATAGAATGTAAAAATAGATTTAAAACTTCCTTCTCTTTTCTAGAGTTTGTTAATTAAAATGTCTGCATGCACCAATGTAACCCATCTCGTAATATTTAATTCCGAATTTAAAACACATTTATCTTATAAAGCTCTCTTGTCCTCTTTCGACACAAGATACAAGTTCCACTATGGGTGAAGACCAAACAACAGACGCATGCTGGAGCGTGAAACGCACAAGTGATATGTACGATGATTTGAAAGATTTTGGCGAGGAAAAAAACATTGCAAGAGCTTTTGATCAAGCCTAATATTCTAAAAGGTTTGAATCAAACATTTTCTACGTGTAATATTAAGATTTCATGTCAGACACACGCCAAAATTATTCAGACACACGCCAAGATATTTCATTGCATCATCTCGTTCCAGTAAATCATTATTGATAATGATAACTAAAAAATGATTGAAAACCTTCAACTGTTTGTAAACGTTATAGCAAAACAATCTTTATGATTAATCCTAAAAACCAGATGTAGCAATAGATGATTGCATGTAAAATATCTTCACGTAGTAGGTAAAAATCCTGTACTAATGCTATTTCTTTAAACACTCTGGCATCATCAGCATAATTAGAAATCTTTGAGCAGAGACTAGCGTCAGGCAGGTCATTAACAAATATGGAAAATAAGAGAGGGCCTAAAATTGACCTGTGATATTACGCCAATGGTAAAAAACTTAAACATTTTATTATAACACACTGTTTTCTCCAACACAGATATGCCTATAAACGTTGTAAAAATTTACCGTTGATACCATAGGCATATAGCTTGTGTACAAGAAGTGTGTGCTTAATGATGTCAGATGCCTCCGAAAATTCAATGTAAATACGATCAGTTTGCTTCTGATCATCTAGCTATGTAGTAAGTTTATCGACGTACCTCACTAGATTTGGCCATGTAGAACGACCTGGGAAAGCTCCATTTTGACAATCCGTCAGATACTGCTTTACGGGATTGAATATGGGTGTACATGAATACATGTAGCTTTGTCGAAGACCTTTGAGAATAGTGGTAAAAGGGAAATCGGTCGAAAGTTTTCAACAGTATGTTTATCATCGTTCTTGGGTACAGGAATTAGAAAATCGAGATAAACACCTAAAATTACAGTTTTATTAAAAATAGCTGCACATTCTTTCAAAACGTTTCCCGAGATATCGTCAATAAGTCCACATGTCTTCTTGGGTTGGTGTACTTATCTGTAAATTATCTTCATACAGTATATTGACCGTAGATAAGGAATCGTTTATTCTGGTAGACATTTCAGGCAGTCATGATGGTTTGTTCGTAGAGTACATGTATACAGAATTTAAAAGTCACGAAATGTTTTTGCCGCGCCCTGTTGTGCATCACCCTGATTTTCATTGTAAGATACATTGCTAGGTAAAGCTTTACATTTGTATTTGCCTTAACAAAGGAACAAAAGCGTGTAATGTCCGACTGAACATCGTGCTCCATTGTCTCAATATATTTTGTATACTCGATGTCTAGAACTGATTTGAAATATTCCATTCTTCGCCTTTCATTTAGCGTTCAGTT
The DNA here is from genome assembly GCA_036873755.1 of Hanleya hanleyi. Classification (NCBI taxonomy): domain Eukaryota; kingdom Metazoa; phylum Mollusca; class Polyplacophora; order Lepidopleurida; family Hanleyidae; genus Hanleya; species Hanleya hanleyi. Next base: position 7,069 of record JAVTVY010027358.1, on the reverse strand, counting down.
AGTGCACATTCTCAACACAGTCCTCTGTGTTTATTAAAAAAATTCAAGCTTGTCGCATGGATAAAAAGACGGATTAAACGTCTCATGTGATCAAAGTCATCCTTTTTATAATTAAAAGCAGTTCTGTTCATGCCGCGCGCAAACTCAGGTTGCGTCCATCGCTGGATTTCACAGCCTTTTCAAAACATGTTTAAGTCAGACAGGAAAAGTTTGATTTGTTTTATGCGTAGGTTGGCTGTTGAACTGCATAATGTCACGTTCTGTGCAGATTCGAAGAAATATTTTCTCTCGCCGTGTCCAATTCACGACGACTTTTGCAGATAGAGTTCGTTTTGACAGCTACAAATACGCCTCCTTCAATATCTTTTTCCCAAAATTGTGTCCGTTCTGTCTTCTCTTGCCAGTGAATTCACCACCTCAGAGTCCAAGAAACCATCATGTAGTCAGGATTACGGGCCCGCGGTGGCCGAGTGGTTTAAGGCGCTTCGCTTGTCAACGCTAACCTCACAGAGCTGAACCGGTAGCTTGTATATGTGTACAAGTTTGACAGTTACTTGTCGACTGGCGGTGGCTCTCTCCGGGTACTCCGGCTTCCTCCACCACTGACTGTCACCATATGAGTGAAATAACCTTAAGTTTCGAATTGTGTGTTGTGGTGCCGGTTGTCGTTTCGATTTGACTCAGTCTCAAACTCTGGGTTTGAGTGCACGTCTTCACAAGAAACTATACACGAGCCCGAGTGCTTAATTCTCGTCAAGAGGACTGGCTAAAATGTTGCAATCGAATTTCCATAATAAAGGCCTTTCCCGCCCGAAAACCTTCTCGCGTTATTCTAGTCTTGTAATGTGAGACGACACATCCGCCTTGCAGCCGCTATCTTAAATGGAATAAGATTCAGTGTATTCCATTAATAATACACAAATAACGATCCTTGTTTTCTTAGGATACAAGAATTCTCTCATTCAAAGTTCAGTCAACATGTGTTTGTATTCAGATATAATGGTAGGGTTCCAGACAGGATTTGACCTGAAATCTTTTACTATGCATGGACCATCACTTAGCTACTTTGCGCACGCAAACTCCCTGAAATTGCTCATGCAAGTAATTATATATTAATTCCAGATTATATCAATGGTGTTTTATTTTGGTAGGTGTTAAAATTAACTCGCTGCTGAATGGGGCTCGAACTGAACAACGACGAAAAATCGTAGAAATCTGCAAACCTATGTTCAAACGCAGCTTTCAACCTGAGTTGTTTAATTTCCATAGAATATTAACCCCGAATAAACGCATTTGTGCTGGACAATGGACTATTTTTTAAATTCCACTATTAGTGATCTAGTCAAAACCCAAAATATTTAAAAGTGAAACGTGTGGAATGAAAGGATTGATTGAGTTATTTAATTTTTACTCTGGTTCTTGGCCGCACACCTCACAAATTTCTTTCACAAAGAGCATAAAAGCGTCTGATATATTGAAATGGTTCTTTCCGCACGCTTTCAACGCACTATCCGGCAATGATCAACATCACAACATATAAATATTGGAACTTGAGGATATATACGTAGAAGCAATACTGCAATAATAATACTTCCACAACATTTTTAGAGTGGGCCTACATGAATGATTCGAAGCGTTGGGAAGGGGCCACGCCATGATTCTTACATCATGGGGACATATTAGAAAGCCTGACACTACTGTTTTTATGTTACTAGAATTATTGATAATACGTATAGACTGGGACAAGCTGTCCCAGATTTACATGCAGCAGTTGTTTAGAGAACATTGTGGGCCGTAAAATGTCCTAAATATACGGTCATATAAATGCAATATTGCAGGAACCAGAATGATTAAGGTATTATAGTGACCTTAATACCCGGTAATCATTTACGATAAAAGTAAAATTGAACGCGAAAACAATTACTTCCTGAAAACAATATCTTCAAGCAGCACAATACAATATAGGCTTGACGGATTAATATTCATTCCGAACATAAGACATATATATAGCAGTATGGAATATCGGCACGAATTATCAAGACGGCAAATTTATTATGAACGAGAGGGGCTACCGCACGCACCGATTACAACCAACATCCCGGATCACGAAATCAGCATCCCGAGACACGAAGTCAACATCCTGCGACACGAACTCACGAAGATCAGACTTCGTCTGTTCGTATCGCGGAATACAAACGTCTAGTCCGTCATTCAATATTCAGCCGTCGTCCATTAAAGAATTTCCGCGTCCATAATCCAACGACCTAATTCATATAATAACATTAGCACCAAATTGAAAGGATAAATCATAGGGTACATAAAACTTGGCTAATTTCCGGCAAGACAGAAGCGGTCAACAGTTTTCAATGATGCCAGCAAGACATCATGATGTTCCAAAAATATCAAATCTATATCGTTGCTCAGTATTCTTAATCCATATGATGCATGTTGTAAAGTCGTTATCTAGTGTATGATGTATCCCATTCACGCTTTGAATGTGACTGATCATATGAACACTATGAGGATCTGGAAATACATAGATTCATATGGCCCCTAGCCCCGGGCGAAATTAGACACAAGTTACGAAATGTACAGCCATAGATCTTGCGCGATACGCTCGTGTTTTGCTCTTAGCATGCGATATGTATCGCCAGATTTGATAAACTTCGAGTTTCTGACTTCGTATCGTGGGATGTTGATGATGTTTTGGGGGCGTGCTGTGGCCCGTCTCGTACATCTTACAAAGTAAGTTGTTCAGTTCTCTGCGGAGAGGATCAATCTCTTCGTTTATTTTCATACTCTTTTATCTTTGCAGAATCATGCGTATTACATATTTACAGCTGTTGATGATGCTGCTCATCGGTATATCAATATTGTCATACTTCGTGGAGATGTATTGGAAAGGTTCATTCTGCCCTACGGTCAAAGTTCGAAAGACGTCTACATTGACATCAACGATGCATATACATACATCAACTGACACGATCACGAGAGAACCCTACATCATATTGGATTACAATGGCTACATGAAAAACGAAACTGGGGACTATTTCGTAGATAATTGCCTGGTGAGCCAGGAAATGAAGCGGATCAATCAAGCACATGCCGTTGTGATCACAACTCGATTCCTACGCAGCATCCAAGCACTGCCTCATATCCGCTATGCTTGGCAGAGGTGGGTATGGCTCATCGACGAATGCCCCTACCACGCCATAGATGAACAACCATTTGGATTAGACGATTTCAATTACGTCTACAACTGGACGATGACATACAGGAGTGATTCTGACGTCCACATTCCCCATGGAAGGACTTTCCGGAAGACGACCACAAATGGCCCACTTCCACCCAACATCGGAAATCGGACAGGGTTCATTGCTGCTGTTATGTCCAACTGTGGGCCTCATTATGTTCACAATCATCGAATGGAGTACTTGAAGGAAATTAACAAAACCATGAGGGTGACTTTATATGGAGGGTGCGGCAAGCCATGTCCTGGGTACCTTGTTAACCGAATACTAGCACCATGCCCAGAATTGCGAAATTTTCTATTCTATTTGGCCTTCGAAAACTCCAACTGCAGGGAATATATAACGGACAAGCTGTTCGGGAATGCATTCGGCATGGGCGCTGTACCCGTCGTCATGGGAGCTCCCAGGGAGGACTATACAAAAATAGCCCCTCCCAATTCATTTATACACACGAGAGACTTCGCTTCCCCTGAACAATTGGCTATATATTTACAGCATCTTTCGATCAACATGGACGAATATATGAAATTCCACGAGTGGAGGAAATATTATGGGACGAAACATAGACTTCAGTATATACATAAATCAGTGTGGACTCCATTGTGCGCAAAGCTCAATATAGGCAATGGGGACCCAAAATCGATACCAAGCCTCGCAGAATTCTGGAACGTTTCAATGGACTGTGATCCAAAGAAATACTGGTAGTTAGAGGGGTTGACTCAGCGTTGACCCACGGATCAACATGTCAATTATCCCTATCTGTTATCTCCTTGTGCTATCTATTTGACCCTATATGGCGAAGGGTATCTTAATTTCTCTACTCCTGGAGCCAGGTAATGTCTAAGGCAGATCGTATACAAACTATGGTATGTATTTGTGCTATCCGCATGGAGTACGATGACTAAGAGTTAAAGCATGGCAAAATTCCACTGACCACTCTGGTGACCCAGTGACGTCGTCTTCCCGGAATGTCTTTTTGGACGTGTTTTAACCATTTTTTGTTGTTGAAATTTTAACTTCTTTAACTTGTTCTACCCATTACTCCTGCCGATGGTTGAACATAACCTTATGATACGAGGACATGTTTGAAATTTTACTTTTAGGGCCTCTTCACATATGATTTATCGATATGGCATTGCACATTTCTTTGTTCAGCTGATATATCCAAAAGCGCTATATTCTAAAATAAATAAAAGCAGAGTAAACAAAGATACTATGAAAACGAATCGAGCGGAGGATGTAGTCCATGTTCAGGTTCGTCTGTCTGTTTTAGTCATTCAGGTTGTACTGGTAAATAATGTATTAACCCTACCTGGCCTGGGGGGTGGGAAACTCCCTGATTTTATAGCTTATCATATTGGGGTCATTTCGAGCCTACTTGCATAACCTCCCGAGCAGAGGATCATGGGTAAATTCAAGATGGCGGCCACGTGGGGTACCGGAAAGTGATGTTTTTGTCATATTTCTTCAAAATTTCTGCTTTTCCGTGAGGAAAAGTGGGCAAAAACTATTTTATTTCACATGAGATTAATATTCACTCATTTATCACGCAGTTTTGGCGGAGAAATTGCATAAATAATTTCGTGCCTATTTGCATGACCCCACGAGCAGAGGATCATAGGTACATTCAAAATGGCGGCCATGTGGTGTACCAGAAAAGTGATGTTTCGTCAGATTTCTTCAATTTGTTTGCTTTTCTGCATGGAAAAGTTAGTAAAACATATTTTATTTTATATCAGATTATTATTTACTAATTTATAATTCAGTTTTTTAGAGGAAAAACCAAAAATAAGAACTTCGAAAATTCTGACCGAAAAATCGTCCAAAAATGCTCTTTTTGAAAATGACGTCACTGTGACGTCATCATGGCGGTCATTTTTGATTTTTTTTTTTTTGCATATTCTTGTAGAGCTTGACCTAATAATGTAGTGTGTTAAGTTTCAGCCCTCCAGCCTTTGCGATAGCGAAAAATATATGATTTAGCCATCTGCAAATAAACACATGTATTGAAATTTAGAACAAAACAGAATCGCACTAAAGTACCAATTTCAGAGGTCGAATCTTCCCGGTGTTGCTAAATGGCAACGTAAAAATTTACGCATGCTCACTGTGTAATCTGACAAGATGGAAAGAAATAAATCTTATGGCATGCCAAAGCCCATGTGTTAAATGTTCTTACTGACACAAAACAAATTCTACATGCAGCAAGTTTATGGGTGAAATTTGTTCATAAACTTACATCGTGTGGGAGCGGAATTCTTGCTTCAGAGGGTGATCATGTTGCAGGGTGTCATGTGACGGCATAAAGTTGACCTGTGGGGAAACTCAGTCATATATCAATAGGTGCACTGCCCTAGATTACCGCTGCAGCCCATCTTTGCCAAACAACCATTGATTTGAGATGAGGTGGCGTAAATACACGACGTTGCCAAATGGCAACATTGGGAAAGAAAGGGTTAATTATATTGGTCATAGTTTCAGTGGGACAGTGGAACAGACGACCTCCAAAAGCAGGTATCTTCGTTCTTGCAAAGCCTGTTTTATTTTGGAATGTGTCAGTGACAATTCGGGCGGGTGTTATAACTGTGTGAACTGTTACATGTAGCTGTGGGCATAATGTGTGGCAGGGCTATGGAGCACACGGATTTCGAAAGGAATATAGGGAACTTGACCTGTATTATAGAAGCTTATCATATCGTGTTATAATTTTCGGTATCATGTAAGAAGTTGATTATGTGGTCGTAGATTGCATTAGCGTCATCAACTGAGAGATAAGCATTGTTGTCATGCTGAACTTAAGTGTTAGATATAGTGTTTCGTTCATGAGTTTCTGGCGTTGGGTGATATTCTTGCTACAATGGAGTGAAACATATCATAAAACACCGAGAGCACGTCTTTCTTAAATCTATTTAGGAATATTGGGTGTAGTCGATAGTTGCGGATTTTTGGTCAAATTCTTGGAAATTAATATTCCACCAGGTTTGACCCCATGGGAATTATTGTTGGCTTTTTGTTTATTAATATTTGTGATATCATTCAGTTGGCTGGTTGATTTGCTTCAAATCAGTACATGGTATTTTGCCAGTTAGATTGGCACATGCCTCACTATGCAGATGGAAGTGCGGAAGTGTGGCTGTGAGTTGGGCCCTTTTTTAGCTTACGAGCAGATGGCATACTTTACAGTGGAAAAATGAGTTTGAAAACGGCCTGGTCGACATCCTATTTTCTCTGCTAATTTTTGTTGGTCCTTGGACTGGGAACAGTGTCGGTGAGTTTCATAACAATCGATTGTCAAGTTTTTTCTTTGGTGGGGGCAGAATATTACCCATTTTGGACCAATTTTAGGGGATTTTTCCGAAGTTTGATACAAGTTCAGTAAGGGTTATAGGGACCCTGATTTTCGTCAACAAGGCTTACATCTGTCTCGGCTTTATGGCAAGAGCCTACTCTTTCAGAAAATATATAGTTCTATGGGGGTTCTCTCATAACCCGCTCGCTGTTTAGCATAAAATGAACCTGCCTACTGTTTAATTTCAGATGCCATGGCTCTTCTATAGACTGCACCCTATATGGTAGAAAATGCATTTTCTCATAACATTAAATTTGCATATCTCTGACTCCAAATTTTGCATAAGCACTGACTGACAGTGTTTGCTATTATGTTGAACACAATTCAAGACAATGATATTCACACCCAACACAGGACTGAAATTATTAAACCAGCACAGGGGCTTGGGCTTGAAGGGGGGGTTAACTCTTATCATGACAGGGAAATATCTGTTACAGTTTGTGTAGTATTGCCAACATCATTGCTGGTG
>JAVTVY010027357.1:0-11203 GCA_036873755.1 Hanleya hanleyi | reverse complement strand
AAGCACGCTGGTACACGTATTCCCTTATTTTCTTGTCTTATGTAGATTATATTTTCCAAGTTATAGGCAATGACGTCATTTCAGGGATTTGTTCAGACAAGCACGAAATACTTGTTTCTACGCGGTTCAAGATCTGAATAATAAAGTGACCAAGGTATGTGTGGTATCCCATGCAGAAACTGTGAGTGTTTATGCTAATACATTGAACGACTTTTGTGCGCGACATCTAAATCTGGACAACTATTCAAGGCTCAAGTTCCCGCGCATCAGGCCAACTAGCGACGCCAGTGAAAACGACGAACTTTGTGAAACCAAATCGTGCACCGTTGTATGTATCACTACAATCTTTCAGAACGATCTTTCACGGTACAATATATTCACACGAATGTCTATTTACGGGCTCACCGTCAATTACTGCATGCAGACGCATGTTTGCCTGATTCAAAACCATTATGTGACGGCACTTCGAACATTTTTACTAAGTCATTATTTACTTAACAGTCACCTTCTATTGAACAATATCCTGCAGATATTATTTATAGTTTTATATAATTTGATAACGATGTTTTCGATTTATACTGCAGTAACGAATCCAGGTAGTATGTTTTTTCTTATTCTTACATGTCGTGAAAACAGTTTCTACATAAATGGCGTCTGATTTAATTCAATTAGCTACCATTAATTGTCAAGGACTCGGTAAGGGAGAGAAACGAAGAGATGTGTTCCACTATATAAAAGAAAGACAATATAATATTATATGTCTGCAAGATACTCATTTTACTGAAGCAAAAGAATCTCATATTCGTTCAGAATGGGAGTCTGAAGTTGTCTTCAGCTCATATGCCTCTAATGCACGTGGTGGTTGTATATTATTAAATGACAACTTCGAATACAAAATTCAAAAGACAAAGACAGATAAAAACGGGAATTACATAGCGATAGATATTCAGATTGGAGAAAGGAGAATTACTATCATAAATATTTACGGTCCGAACGATGACAACCCAATATTTTTTGATGAGATCAATGATATTGTTGAGGAATTTGATAATGAACAAATCTGTATATGCGGTGATTTCAATTTAGTCCAAAATCAGGAACTGGACACTTACAATTATATGCATATTAATAATCCGAATGCAAGACAAAGAGTTCTTGAATTAAAAGAGACCACAGGATTATTAGACCCGTTTAGAACGCTATATCCCAATACGAAAAGATTTACATGGAGACGGAAAACACCTATAAAACAAGCAAGACTTGATTTTTTTCTGATTTCTGAAAATTTGTTGAAGGACATAAGCGACGTTCGAATTTCTGGTAGCTACAGATCCGACCACTCTCCAGTCATACTGAAACTTAAGTTCAACGATTTTGTGAAAGGAAAATCTCTATGGAAATTTAATAACGCTCTACTTAAGGACCAGGACTATTCAAAGCGAGTAAAAGAAACCATTCATAGAGTAAAAGCCCAATATAGTATCCCCTTATATTCTCATGAAAATCTGGATAACATTTCCAATTCAATGATACAGTTTACTATTAACGACCAACTATTTTTGGAAACTTTATTGATGGAAATTAGGGGAGCATCGATTTCGTACTCCTCGTTTAGAAAAAAAGAAATCAACAAAAGAGAAAAGGAACTAATCTCTGACATTGAAACGGCCGAGCCAATGATTGATATACCCACGTCCCTGATTGAAGACAAGAAAAATGAATTAGAAGAAATCAGAAGCGAGAAATTGTATGGTAGCTACGTTCGATCATGTGCCCGTTGGCTTGAAGAAGGAGAAAAACCTTCAAAATTCTTCTGCCACTTGGAATCACGTAACTATACAAACAAAATTATCCCAAAAATAGAAAAGAAAGACGGAACGATCATCAGGAATCAAAAAGAAATTCTGCTCGAAACCATGCAATTCTATGCAAATCTATATACAAATAAGAACCATGAAAATCTAACTTCAAACACTGTGGAGGACGTGATAAGCGAGTGCAATGTCAGAAAACTCTCCCATGAAGATTCGATGAGCTTGGAGGGTATACTAACATTTGCAGAAGTGACAAATTACTTAAAAAGTATGAAGAACAATAGGACCCCTGGGTCTGACGGTTTTTCAACTGAATTTTTTTGATTTTTTTGGCACGATATAGGACACTTTGTTGTCAGATCGATAAACTATGGTTATGAGACAGGCATGCTTTCGGTTACCCAAAGACGGGGCATTATAACCTGTATACCCAAAACGGGGAAGGAAAAACAGTACCTGAATAATTGGAGGCCAATTTCTCTTTTAAATGTGGTATATAAAATTGCATCCGGATGTATTGCAGCACGATTAAAAACGGTTTTAGATAAGCTCATATCCGAAAACCAAACGGGATTCCTCAGCGGTAGATTTATAGGGGATAATGTTCGATTAATTTATGATCTATTACAATTAACAGAACAAGAGAATATACCCGGTCTTATTTTGCTCATTGATTTTGAAAAAGCCTTCGACTCAGTTTCATGGTCCTTTTTATCAGATGTTCTAGATTTTTTCCTCTTCGGACCCTCGATTAAAAGGTGGATTTCCATATTTAATAATAGTATATCATCTTCTGTTCTACAGAATGGTTTTCTCTCTCCTTTTTTCGTGATTAGTAGAGGCTGCAGACAAGGGGACCCTCTATCGCCATACCTCTTCTTACTTTGCTGTGAAATCTTGACTATTTTAGTCCAAAATGACAAAGATATCAAAGGCATCAAGTTTGGTGAAAACGAGGTTAAAATATCTCAGTTCGCGGACGATACATCCTTTCTGTTGGACGGATCGTTCTCTTCGTTTGATGCTTCACTCCGAGTCCTTGAAGCTTTTGCAAGAATTTCTGGGTTACAGTTGAATAAATAAAAGACCAAAGCTATTTGGATAGGCAGTAAAAAATTTAGTAAGGAAACTTTCCATCACAGATGGAAAGTACATTGGGAGTCAAATGAATTTCAGTTATTAGGCATCAAATTCAGTCTTGATTTAAATGACATTGTGGATATTAACTTCTCACCAAAGCTCGAGGAGATTAAAATAATTCTGAAGCAGTTGTCAAAAAGAAATCTCACTCCTCTCGGCAGAATAACTGTTATAAAATCTTTATGTATCTCTAAATTGAATAACCTCTTTATAACCTTGCCCAACCCTCCGAACCAATTAATCAAACAACTACAAGACCTACTTTACAGCTTCGTGTGGAAAAACGGTCCGGATCGTATCAAACGAGACGTTCTGACACAAGAATTTGCATATGGCGGACTAAAAATGATTGATATAAGAGAATTTATTTTAGCGCTAAAATGTACGTGGGTGAGAAAATTAATCTCCACCAATGTAAACTGGAAAAATATCCTGATTTATAATAACGAAAATATATTAAAAATTACAGAATATGGGACAGACTACACCGAACAACTCTCCAGATCTATGGAAAATGTATTCTGGCGGGATGTTCTAACAGCGTGGGTTGAAGTCCAAAACAAAAACAAAATAAAACACAGAGGAGAGATAATGGGCGTAAATCTATGGTACAACAAAAACATAAAAGTTGGAAATAGAAGTGTATATTATAAACATTGGTACATAAAGGGCATAAAATTTATAGGCGACATACTTGATAATCAAGGGAAATGTTTATCTATTGAAAGAATTATACGAATATATGGTATTAAAACAAATAAATTAGAATATCAAAGCTTGATCACTTCTGTGAGACAGTACCTGAAATTAGTAATCGATTTTTCACCAGTTGATCAAAAGCCATTCATCCCCATTCTTCCCCACTCTCTGTGTCCAATATTGAAACTGAAACGTGGCTGTAAAAATATTTATCAAATTTTATCATATAATAAAAAAACATATAATACCCACGTGCCAACTGAAATGGGACCAAACATTTGAAGTCACTACCGAAGAATGGAAGCAAATATTCTGCAGGCCATTTAAAATTACGAGATGCTCCTCTCTCCAGTGGCTCCAATATCGAATACTTCACAGAATAATTGCTACCAATTGCCTCTTAAAGAAAATAAATGTGTTAGATAATGAAGATTGTACCTTTTGTGGTGGGGAAAAGGAGACCATTTTGCACTTGTTTTGGGAATGTCAATTTGTACAAACAGTATGGAAAAACATTGAAAATTGGTTACGGAACAAAACGAAAATTAACATAAAATTTCCATTAAAATCAGTAATCTTTGGAGAAAATTATCCCTCCGGATTAACAAAAGTTTTTAATTTCATTGTTCTGGTTACAAAATACTACATTTATCAATCTAGGCTAAAAAAAAATAAACCGAACATTTTTGGAGCTCAAAAGCTCATATCAAATCAATTTGAAATTGAGAAATAGACAAATTTAATCAGCTATGGGAACCATGGATTAATATATTCCTCTAATTTTACAGATTATCCTGAATAATAAGAAATGTAGTTTTGTCTTGGACCAATGCAAACCCTGAAACCAAGTTCATAACCATTACCAGCTTTTCATTTATTCTATCCCGTCTCTTTTTTTTCTTTTTTTTCTTTTTTCTTTTTTTTTTCCTCTTTTTTTATTATTATTATTATTATTATTGCTCTGTAATTTCTATATGTATTTTGGTACGACTTGCATATGTGTTCATATGTTTATTCGCACTCAGTCACATTGTATACATAAATCTGTAAATATTTCTGTGTCACTCTACAGTTACTGCACTCATTAGTTCTAAGTTTTGTCGGTGTGATATGTATTTGCTAATCCCTGTTGTAAATAAAAAGAAGGTTAAAAAAAAACAAAAAAAAAAACGTGTACAGATATAAATCAAGTCAAAGGTCAAGGTCAAATTTAAGGAAATCATTGAAAATCGTTCTGTCTGTGCTATTCAATCTAGTTCATGGATGTGGAATATGATCTTAAGCTTGTTACAAACAAATATCTATAGCCTATTGGTTTGTTTAGGTATGTCTGTATGGCCGTCCATTTGTCCGTTTGTTTTTATTGTCTGTGTAATTTTTCCAGTTCCAGGTATGCGCTGTTACCAATATTTCGTTATATAACTTACTTCATGTAGACTTAATTGTCAGAAGTCCCCATTTGGATCGCATTCCATCACATCCGGCCAATTGTTGTGCGGATTGCTACCAGTTTTATCTGTTATTACTTTTTATTCAAATTTTAGCCGCAAACTTGCATTCTCAACAGAGTCATGCCTTCGTGATAGTGAGATCACGACTCACAAGTAGGTGGGGGCCATGTCACTATTTTGACAGGGGGGGGGGGGCTCCCTCTTCCACAGAAGGGAATCTCCTCCGACCGACTTGGTAATAGAGGGTTTCAAACGATGTGAGCGTATACACAACAGATCCGACATGGACAATTACCCCGGAATATATGTAACATACCTGTTACCTTGATCGTGTATGGTTCTAACTGCCACCCGTTCGTGTTAACCGGTTGTTGTGGCTCCATCTAAACACTGTGTGCGGAAGGAAGACAACTCCGAAGGGAGAATGTGAAATCCGTAATACGACTAGCGATAGCCTGAAACACACGCTATTTTTGTGGAGCAAAGAGTAGGATGTGTGAATTTGATCGAACCGGCGCACTCAGTAGAGAACGACTGACGTTGTCTCATGGTCGTTCTGTGAATTTAGCCGGTGATTTCATCGTGTGCATGCGCACTCGGCAGGGAGGCCTGTTGTAGGAGCTGCGGTGTATAGGTTAGCAATACGGGGTCAAAAAGCGTTCCATTTCCGGTTGTGCAGTCTCTATTACTTCCCGACTGCACATGCGTAGAATGACGGCACTTTTCTGTGCCATGTCTGTTTATACCCAACAGGTGCTTCAATACGACATCACACACAAAAACAGGTGCTTCAATACGACATCACACACGACACACTTTTGGACATCTTATGACCCACCTATATCCCAAAACTTCCACAACATGCCTTCCTGCCGAGTGGCAGGTTTTGCACACGAAGACATCACAAGTTAAAGTCACCGAACGGCAGTAGTAGTATAAAGACGGAAAAGGTCGTATTGACCTCTTTGCACTTAAACTTGAGGCGTTGGCGCTGGAGATTGGAAAGGGACCTCTGCCAGAGTTTGGCCGCCATCTTGAATTTGGTAAAAAACTTGACCAATGTGGCAGCGGCTTATTCTGTTGAATTCGGATACAAGGTCACGTGACCTTTGTATTCCTCCGCAGTGATGCGGTCTGGTGGTGATGCGGTCTGCCTCCGCAGAGAAAAAGTAGTCCTACGGGACAAAATGCATGGAATGCATGTATGGACCCTGGGATGTACTGACTTTGAACATTGGGGAGTGTATTTAAAACCATATTGACCTCGGGGAAGTACGGAGCGTTGACATTCTGATATTCTATTCTGTGAAATACTGTAGCGGGGTATAAAAACGCACTGAGTCACCCGTGGACTCGCAACAATTCGCAACAAAGTATAATGTAATGTGTTCATTTTTAGCCGCCCATTTTCTACGGCCTATACAGCCAACGTGGTCTTTTAATATGCACACACATATCTTTTTCTTATTTTTCACTGGCTGGATATCCTCTGTTTTGCCACGCCCACCCCACGTGGGAGTATGGGCGAACAAATTAATCTGCCTCGACAAGCCCAGAAGCAGAAAACCGCTGGGATGTCGGGACCAAACCAGGGAACATGTGTGTGCCGTTGGCCAAAATCATTAGCTTGACAGTTTAGTGCGTTCATTTCATCCATGTGGTATAATGGAGACCGGCTTTACCGATGGAAATATCTGTGAATTTCGAAAAAAAAGTATATATGGAATGAGGTTCGTGGCGATACCCATATTTTTTAGGATAAGAATGCATCGTGATGAAGGATTGGTGTGTTATACCCACCTAGGGAAAAAAACCCAGACATATACGCATAAAACTCCCGGCAATATGGAATTTTTCCAGGTATACATCAGGAATCGGGACTAAACTCTTTATCAGGTAAGCTGGTTCGTATACTTGAGTTGAAACCCATGCAGACAACCCATTCAAATTTCAATGCATTGGCAACATAGCTTCGCACGAAATATACTCGCCCCTGTTGACAGGATTTTTTTTACACTCACACAACAACAGACAATTTGAAGACAATTTTTCTAGCGGGGCTTACTCCACAGTCTCACCATATTACGTAAACTAGTTCATATCCAGAGCGAGGCTCTGGCTCAGTGAAACGTAAACACTGGCGAGAAAGCACGTGGCCCAGGCTAATCAAACATGCCGAAAGGTGCAAATAATGGCTCAAGTAAAGGAAAAGGCAAGGGTAAACGCAAAATGGATATCCTCTGTTTTGCCAAGCCCACCCCACGTGGGAGTATGGGCGAACAAATTAATCTGCCGTGACAAGCCCAGAAGCAGAAAACCGCTGGGGTGTCGGGACCAAACCAGGGAACATGTGTGAGCCGTTGGCCAAAATCATAAAGCCCGGCGCACACGAGACAGCTCAAGGGCTAGCTCTCGTGTGCGGGCAGTTTTTGGTGAGTTTTTGGTCTCGCGAGGCCGGGGAAAAAATATCAAACTTGTTTGATAATTTCGCCTCGCGAGGCCAAATCCTCAGCGTGTGCGGCGAACGCAAGCCAACAGCTCAGCAGTTTTCTTGGACCGGCGATTCACGCGATTCATACGCACGACTCTTCAAAATGGTCTTGAAGAAGACATGGTGAGAACTATAACATATACATATGTGTATGCAACCACAACACCAACATGACCCTTCTGCTTATCTGAGCTGTGTTGTGAGAGGAAAGTATGGAAGCCGATAGCGGCCACTCGCGTTCTCGCTATCTCGCCCTGCAGATTTGGCCAGACGAAATGGCGAAAATACGAGAATTAGGGGGCGCGAATGGCCGATAGCGGCCATCAAAAAGGTCGCGGCACGATAACATGAGAACACGCGAACGATGCCATTAGCGAGTCGCGACCTACCATTCGCGTGTTCTCGTCTTCTCGCATACTCGCCTCAGGATAGGTCGCGGCACGCGAACACGCGAACGCGCGAATGGCCGATAGCGGCCATCAAAAAGGTCGCGGCACGATAACACGAGAACACCCGAATGATACCATTAGCGAGTCGCGACCTACCATTCGCGTGTTCTCGTCTTCTCGCATACTCGCCTCGGGATAGGTCGCGGCACGCGAACACGCGAACGCGCGAATGACCGATAGCGGCCATTAAAAAGGCCGCGGCACGATAACACGAGAACACGCGAATGATACCATTAGCGAGTCGCGACCTACCATTCGCGTGTTCTCGTCTTCTCGCATACTCGCCTCAGGATAGGTCGCGGCACGCGAACACGCGAACGCGCGAATGGCCGATAGCGGCCATCAAGAAGGTCGCGGCACAATAATATAAACCTGAATATAATTTAATACGAAACGAAATTTAGTATTTTTCCGTTTTACGACATGAAATCCGATGATACAGTCATGCGACAGACAAAGGAACAGTACTTCATTCAGAAGTTCAAATGTGAATTAAACTGTTAATAATACCTTTATTGATATATGAACTGTGGAATTGAACAATTAATTATTTCTTTTATGCATGTATCGACTGAAAAAGGAGTAAAAAGTCTGGACGTGTCAGGCAAAACTAACTCAAAAGACATGTCATCTTATGTTCAGCATCAGGGCAATGCAGCTAATTGTTTAGTTCTTGTTCTCTAGTATATATCATTGTCGGATTATAACTAACTGTTTTACAATTTGGCTTCTCCGGTATATTGTAAATATGTCTCCAGTGTCTAATTTGTATATAAAAATGCGTTTTAGTATGTTCAACAGCAAGGCAACTATATATATGGCTTCACATAGGGGAAGAATATATCATTGCTATTGAAAAGACGAAACCGGTTTAGAAGTACACTAAACCGGTTTCGTCCATTTTATGGTCTTTTCAATAGCAATGATATATACAGTTCAGCTCAAAACTCTACATTTTATTTTTTGTTTCGAATTTAATTCGCATACATATCTCGCGACCGCAGTTTGTGCCCCAACATAGCCCCATATTGGCACCTGCGTGTTGATCTAGTTTAGGACTGACAAATTCAATTGGTTAGGACGATTACGGGCCCAGCTTGTGCCGTATCCAAGTTGGCCCCCAGAGGCGTGGTACAATGACATATAGAACAAGAGGCATTTATAATGGATTGCTTCACTTACACTTTGGCCAAAATGTAAAAAAAAAAAAAAAACGTGTTGCTGGCTTTCAGATCCTATTTTGCGTATTGTTATTTATTTCAGGAGAGTCCCGTTTTAGCACAGCTGTAGGTCAATAGGTTGAGACACAGTGCCACGTCTCGAACCAGAAACATTCATTCTCCAATACAGCCAGAAAAAAAGGTGATGGCCAGTTCTGATCACCAATGAAGGGTTATGATGGTCATCATCTTTTAAGGGTGATGATTTTGCCTCATCTTTAAAAGGTGATGAGCTAAATTTACACTCATTGCTCATCACTCTTCAGATGTGATGTATATCGTTTTTAAAAGTGATCGTAAAAAAAGAGTGATGGCCCAAACTCATCACTTTCTCGGGGTGATAGTTGTCAACCTTTTCTATCTGTGAACACTATGTGAACAGCTAACGGCCTTAACTGACTCAACATCACATTGCAGACAAAGTGAAGGTTGCAGATCTCCATTTGATCAAGGGAGATCGTTCTGCTGATATGTTTGGGGAAAAGGGTGTTCATGCGTCTTTTTGGAGGCGACGCGCGAGCTGACATAAACAAGAGTAGAACAAGACAGAGCAAAGACCATGTAGTTTCCATCTCTTTATTGATTTTCGTTCATTTTTATATGCTTGCTGATGCTTTTCAAACCAAATTTCGAGAAGAATATTTATTATCTGAAAGTTTTGGGAGTTTCAGAATATAACAGGTTACATGTTTTTTTTAAAATTTCGGTAGGCCTATCTTTATTTCATAATGATATTAAAGCGTTCGAAATAGGGTCTATGCTGGTTGTGTCCTAGGTCAACATACAGGTGGGGCCTTTTGGTGAATATCGAGACTATTGCCAAGCTCAATAAACAGACTATATGTTTCAGTGGCGAATGACAGCTGGCGCATGTACTGATCGATTGAAGGCTTCCTAAAATGAAACCTGTGAGGTAAACATGACTTAGAAATGGCGCATTTATCTCAAAATTGGTCAAGCCTACCAGTAGGATCTTGGAAAAATCTTCTCCTCAATAAAACAACACTCAATGTCATTCTATAAAATAAAATAGGAGCCTATGGCAAAAGAGCCCGACTACAAGGTCAAAATAACCACCGTTTGTTAGTCCGTTTTCGTTTTTAAACCTGTTGCACTGTTGGAGACGTACAGCTTCCGGATCTGCGCATAAACTGAACCGTTCGCGTGTTCGCGTGTTCGCGTGCCGCGGGTCGCGACCTATCCTGAGGCGAGTATGCGTGAGGACGAGAACACGCGAATGGTAGGTCGCGACTCGCTAATGACATCGTTCGCGTGTTCTCGTGTTATCGTGCCGCGACCTTTTTGATGGCCGCTATTAGCCATTCGCGCGTTCGCGTGCCGCGTGTCGCGACCTATCTTGAGGCGAGTATGCGAGAGGACGAGAACACGCGAATGGTAGGTCGCGACTCGCTAATGACATCGTTCGCGTGCTGAATGCGACGTTAAACCCTAATTCTCTCTCTCTCTCTCTCGTTCGCGTGTTCTCGTGTTATCGTGCCGCGACCTTTTTGATGGCCGCTATTAGCCATTCGCACGTTCGCGTGCCGCGTGTCGCGACCTATCTTGAGGCGAGTATGCGAGAGGACGAGAACACGCGAATGGTAGGTCGCGACTCGCTAATGACATCGTTCGCGTGTTCTCGTGTTATCGTGCCGCGACCTTTTTGATGGCCGCTATTAGCCATTCGCGCGTTCGCGTGCCGCGTGTCGCGACCTATCTTGAGGCGAGTATGCGAGAGGACGAGAACACGCGAATGGTAGGTCGCGACTCGCTAATGACATCGTTCGCGTGTTCTCGTGTTATCGTGCCGCGACCTTTTTGATGGCCGCTATCGGCCATTCGCGCCCCTAATTTTCGTATTCTCGCCATCTCGCCTGGCCAAATCTACAGGGCGAGATAGCGAGAACGCGAGTGGCCGCTATCGGCTTCCATAGAATTC